>JASAND010004136.1:0-50925 GCA_030248195.1 Trissonchulus latispiculum | reverse complement strand
TGGCATTCAATGACAAAGTGGGAAACACCGGGGGTCTGGGGGCGGAGCCCCCAGGACCCGAAGAAATTTTTGGAAAAAACGGAAAAATTGGTACTGGAAACATTTAAAGTTTTTACTCTTACAAAAGTGAATTTTCTCCCGAAATAATGTTGCGTCTAGCTTGCGTCCCGCCAAAATTTCATTGCGTCCAGACGCACATCTGGACGCAAAAAAACCCTGTACCAGACGTTATCATCCGAATTACACTTTATCAGATTCACGTCCTTACGCTGTTACCTCAATTCTTTTGTCCATATCAATTCTGCCTTTGCAAATTTGACTCGTGAAAATATGTAGCTATATTTTCTGACTACCTTCTGTTGTGACGACTAAAGTACCTACGACGCAGCTAAGGTACACATGTTCGTTGACGTATAGGTATGTGTTTATTTCTTTAACAGCTGTAATAATCATTAATTGCATTCAGTTAACTGTATAGATTACAAGCACTAACAAAATTGAACAGTGACAGTTCAAAGAATTACTTTGGCAGATATTGAGTAGGTCAAACCAAAAACAAGGAAATAAGCTCTGGAAAAAACAATGTATACTGCAGATAATATGGATTAGATGTAACCAAGCACAAATAACTTCACTAGCGAAACTAAAAATGCTATGTTCAATACAAAAACAAAAAATTCACGGCAAAGTAATACACATGACTGCAAACAAGGGTATAAGCAACCATCGACTAGCCGGATACACTCGAATATACCAGAATTAACAAACCAATAAACACAACAACACTTTGGCCAGAAGAAGTAAGCTCAAACTAAATTAACCGTTACAACATATATTGCAAATAAAAAAAGCTTCTGCGCATGGGTTACAAACAGTAATGCTAATAGCCAAACAACTAGAAATCCAGAGAACAACAGAAAGACCAAACACGAATTACATGACCGAACAACAAACTGCAATGGCACAAAAACCGCTATCAGAATCCACAAACGAGACTCCCTGTCCTGCAAAAATTAATAAGCAGTTGCAAAACTGAGTGTGATGACGTATAATAATTTATCCGAACAATCGAAGCAAATCAAATCGGAACAATCGAAACTCCGCCTGAAGCTCAGCAAAACAGAACGCACAAAATAAGTATTGCAATGCCATACCGTTCAAACGAATCTAGTGAGTGAAACTGAAATGCAACAACAACAACAACAACATCAAAAACAACAATATATATATTTCTTGTTTTGAAGGATTCTGATTTCATCATAAACACAATTTTTAAATTTAGGACGTCCGTCCCGAAATCCGGTTGAAAACCTTTTGCCAGCCACAAACAAGTAGTAAAGAGACTGAATAGAATCGTTTTTTCCAGCAAACATAACAAACAGACCAGACAAGAATCACAAGACCGAACAATAAATGCAATGATACAAGAAATTGTATGTGCAAACTTCACAAATACCGGATCCTCCGATAATCAGTAATCTGAGGGTAACGACTATATGTCTTCAATGTGTAATAATTCATCCGAAAATCGAAGCAAATCAAATTAAAATTATCGAAACTCTATCTGATGCTCAGCTAAATAGAACGCACAAAACAGATACTACAACTACAAAACTGTTCAAACGAATTCACTGAAACTGAAATCCACAAAACGACAAGCAACGATACAATCCACAAAAGCAGAAAACAGTAGCAAATAGAACACACAACACTGGGCAATAGTCAAACAGCCGACTGGTAATAGAACTGACAAATAACTGGTAGGTAAACAACAGTAACAAAAACTGACATATATAACGACTGGTTATAACTAACAAATAATAGTCCATGAACGAGCAACAGACAGCAGAATACCATCAAACTAAAACCGTAATCCCTAACAAAATCGCTAAGTACAAACTGCAGACACAGCCGAAAGTTGTAAAAATGCAAAACAGGACACTGGGAAGAGGTTCAACAGTGAAAAATGACTGACACCGATAGTAAGCAACAATCTTGAGCAAATTAACAATTTCATAAAACTAATCTTCAAATGCTGAACTCTGACTTCGCTAAAAATAAGCATAGGTTTCTCAGCTTCCTGTTTTTGTTTCAGACGATTTATTCATAAACACAATTTTCTTAATTTTTTAACTAGGATGTCGGTTTCGAAAATTAATTTATATACTTTTGATGGACAGCCAGAAATCAAATAGGAAAAAGGCTGAATAAAATCGGTGATGCCGAAACGTTTTTTACCAAATTTGGCGAAAAAATTCAACCAATCGAGATTTCAGCGAATTTTATTGGACATTGAAAATTACCAAAATTGTGTTTGTGGATCATCTATGAAGAGAGGAACTGTGAAAAGTAGAAACTCCATGCGATTCAGAAAGGAAATTTAAGAAAATGAAAACACAACTACAACTTTTCTTATGTGTTTTATGATGCACTGATTTGTTTTCCAAATAACACAGATAAAATCAAATGAAATCTCTGAGGATTTGATAAATTTTGCAGTATTGCTGGACCAAGGCAGGGAAGTGGATCGACCGGAAAATATTACTTAAGAATGTTTCGGGTTGTCGGGGCATGAGTAGGAATCAAAAAATATCTCAACTACAATAAAGCTGGTTACGGTAGCGGCCGAAGGAAAAATAACTTATTTCAAACAGACTCTGGTATTAGCTTTAAACATAAGGAATTAAGCGATTCCTGAGGATAAGAAAATATATAAATAAAAAGCAATGTTAATTTTCTCAAGACAAGATCAAAGCAACATCAAATTCTGTCAAATTATTTTAATTACTGACAAACCGCACTTTGTTATAACCTGAACTAACTAAACCTTTATTCGAAATTTGGAAATGAGAGATGTAGCTAAACTTTAACGTTTGATCTGATATTTCTGACCCACTACTAGACCTAAGTTAGCGCCAAGACGTGGAGAGAGCCACTTTTCCCAAGACCCTGAATTTGGACTAAAAGAAAAATCAAGACAATCGATCCATTCCATTTTGCTAACTATTTTTGCACTGTTACTATTTAACTGTTTTCAGAATTATAGTTCACTATGATCTTATTAACCATATGATCCTATCCTATATACGTCACTATCCTAAACCGGGGATTATGTTGATTTGGTTTTCCACTGAATTGTCGCTGATAATCGAACTTTCACAACGGAAATGCTAATACCTGCTATTTTAAAATTGTGAGAAAATTAATATATACAAATAGTTATCACTAATTAGTTCAATGTGTTGCGTAAAACTGTTTTGTAAATTAGAGTATGAACTAGAGCACATGAACCGTCTAATGAATTGGCTTCAGGGACCAACAAACAGCCTTGGAAAACCCAACTTTTGGCGAAACTTAAAGTGAACACAGAAATACCGACAAATTGCGACAGTGTTCATAGCTTTGACATATCCGCTTTCTGCAGACAGCAAAATCGCAAAACCGCAGAAATCCGCATCAATTCATTAAGGGCCTGATGTTATAAGATATCTTTCTTACTAAAGCCGACCGATCTCCAGAACTCTGATTCTGAGCAGATGGGGCCTCTGAAGCTTCCGTCAGAGCCGGGGGTTCATAAAACGTAGAGGGGTCATTGGAATACAAGGCTTCCCGGAATTCTGAAACAATAAGTCAATTAATTAATAGCATTAATTAATAGCAATTAGTGATCAAGGAATTCATGCTGATGACTGATTCTTCCAGCAAACGGAGTGCTTTGTTTCGTTTCAGCATTCAACTGAAGCAGCTGTGGCTCGCCTGAGTAGTAGAAAGTCAAGAGATTAAGAAGCCTTTATTTCAATGTTTAGTTACATAAAAGTATTGCTTCATACTGAGTTACATTCTTTGGGCCTTTTCGCGCTCGAGCTAAAAGAGTAGAGTTAAAAACTTTTAACGCGATTCCCTGCAGTCAAGTTAAAATGAACTGTTTAACTCTTTCAACCTTGTGCTTGATTGATTATTGATTATTATTGATAATTGATTATTCAATATCAATCATCCTATCAACTTATTTCAGGCACAATTCAGCATAAATGTCTGTACTAGGCATGGGCACGGGTAGTCGGGTACCCGACGGGTACCCGATATCCAGTTAAAACCGGAAAAAACCGGAAACTGGATTAAGCAGAGTTAAAATTTTTGGCTCAGAAAAAATTTAACGAAAACTTTTTAAATTTTAGGTCGCTATAAAATGTTACTAAAGATACTGCAACAAAAAACGAAATATGAGGAAGAGGAGTTGTCTTGGTATTTTTCAAACACTTTACAATTTTATACTATTAGTTCTGTTTTCAAAATTTTAAATTTCCTTTACTCCAACGATTTTTTCTTTCGTTAAATTCCTATTGAAATCAATTACCTTTGTGACACGTCTGCGTTGTTGTGTAAACTTAACTGCGAGCAGCAGTACTAATTACCATTAGATGATATCAATTGTGATTGAAATGGGCTTGAAAGTTTAGTGATTCTTATTTACTGCCACAGTGAACTCCAACATAGAAATAACTTCATTCACTAATGCCAATCGATCATTAGGTTTCAGTTTTGAAGTTTTAACTGTTTCTAAAGTGAATTCTGAACTCTGAAAACGCTTCCGGATTGTTCTACATTCAGTTGATCAAATGTAGGGCATACGAGCTTTTGGATGATTCTTTTGTATGCATCCACTTTGCGCATACCGAAACAGATTGAGCAATTTATCCAAGTTGCAATGAGGGGAATCGTTACTGAGACTTTCTTCTGATACAGCGGGATCGTAACAGCATTAATGAAATAATTTAAAGTCCGTATTAATATGCCTACATTTAATAAATGTCAAGTAAACGTTTATTAAAATTTCTAACGGTCTTACTCCTTGTAGCAGTTTTACGTTTAGTAAACTACCCTAAATAAAATTGGAAAGGCGTTATTGTTTACAGGTAAAATAAAATTCTAAAATCAATCTAAATGGAAAATATAATTAAATTCAACGCAGATGTCAATGAATTTTTAATATACATATAAGTCAAAATCAATTTTTCTGCCAGGAACTTGAGTGAGTTACATTTGTTATGAGGAAACTGTAGTGTCTGATCACAAAAACTTAGTTTGAATCCAAAATTTTATTTTTACGTGGTTTTATAAATAAAGCGTATATAACAAGCGTCAAGCTCTTAGTTATTAGGCTTGTGGACATGATCTGACGATAACGGCTGACCCCCTCCCTCACAAATTAGACCCATCACTTCAAGAAAATTCGCACGTTATGGTTGTGCTTGTGCGTTATGCTAAACTACACAGAAAAGCAATTTTTTGTATATAATTCAGTTCCAGCTAATAAAACAAAAGCAATAACTGAAACCAATCCTAGCCAAGGGGCACTAATTTTAATTAAAATTTAAAACAACAATGATATCTCGATGGTTAAAACAGCAGAACCAGCTTCGCCTGACAAATAGAACACGACTGGTAATTGGCACATGTCGAGAATGCAAAACATTCTATTTCAGATACAGTGATTTAGAAGTTTACGATGCAATCTCATCTTTGACGCAATCTAATATTTTATTTTGTTCTGGCTTAATTTCATCAAGAGTACATAATATAGGAGTATGCCACTAGGAATGCTCAACTGTTTATCTGTGCAAAAACTGGCAAACTGGCAGAGCACACGGACCGTTAATCAGAAATTCATGGGTTCAGTTCCACGGTATTCGTATTTTTCCGGTCCCAGATGCTGAAGCAACAATTTGAATTTCTTAAATTGTGTTTAACAATGCACAGCATCCCGCTAACGGATTTATGGAAATTAGACATATTTGTTTAATTGCCACAAATTGATATTGACGCCATTCCGTGTTCATGCAGTTTACCTTACTCTTAAAATGTTGAAACCTAATTTCCTTCTTTATACCTCAGAAACGTTTTAAGTTTGAAATGTTTGAAATTAACTGATCCGATTGAAACTAAAATTGAAATCAACGGAAATATTTGAATTAACTGATCTAATCAAATTTGTTACGAGTGCAATACTCCCTATCCGCTAAAACATAGAAGCGTTGGATTCAGCTAAGATTATGCATTTAGTTTGCGCTTCTTCTGCTTCATTATAGTTCTGGATCAAAAAGCGGTGTTTCCTGAAGCAACTAACTTTCAAAATTTAAAAACACATATGGATCGGTTAAAAGCTGCCTTTATGGATTTCTGAAATTTTGGCTGTCAGCGCTTTGTATTATTAATTTTTGGCTCGCAGTCTTATGCATTACAAAATTGTTGGATGGCATTGCTATGAAGTACTTTCACTATCAGACTTGTTGCGTGGATTACTAAAAACTGTTGGTGTAGTTGGATTACTACAATTACTAATCGTGATCTTATGGAGTATTGTTTAAATTGATAGTGTTGGACAGATTAGTCGGTTTAGGAATCTGTGGGTTCGATAAATTAGGTAATTTAGACTCACGCCTAACGTAAATTTAACCGCATGAACAGAAATTAGCTGACGTAATTTTTCATAAAGTATATATATATATATATATATATATATATATATATATATATATATATATATATATATATATATATATATATATATATATATATATATTTTACTTATTATATAGTCATACAACGTTATCGCTAATAATAGTAGCTAAAAGCAATAAAAATAGCACATGGAAGTAACAGTAACCTTTACGCAAAATTATTGTAGTGCATAATTAATTAATTAATTAATTAATAATTAATAGTGCAAAATATTTGTGTTTATATCTGTTGTTTAACTTCAGTATTGTTCGTCACTTTATTTTTTATAGTTTAAGCAATGTTTTAAATCTTGTTACTATATTTTATTAGCTTATATTTTATTAAATTTTAAATCTGTTACTTAAAAAATCGGTTACTTGATTTAATTAATTTATATAGCATTTATTAGATATCGTTCCAATTATTGATTGCTATTGATAATTTATTTATTTGTTAATTAATTTTAATTATTTTATGTACCTATTTGTGAAATTTTGGTGCCGTCATTTTAGCGTAATTTAAAACGGAACCCAACGGTGAAACTAGCAAGAAAATTTACATATTTACGTTTTATGCTAACGTGTGATTACGTATGATTACTTATATACGTATTGCCTAAGCTCTTTTTAATGGCAATTACATACAAATAAGTACATAAAATAATTACTAAATTAAAATGTTATATATAATACATAAATTTAATCTAGTTTAATAAATTTAATCAATCATTAGCTAATAAAATATAATAACAAGCATTAGAACAATGAATAAACTATTTAAAATAAAGTAAAGAATAATACTGAAGTTAAATAACAGCTATAAGCACAAATATTCTCCATTATTACTTCTTAGTTTAAAAATTTACGCATCTGTCCAACCATGTTCTGGACACATAGATAATTTACTTATCCGTCCGGACAGATTGCGATAATTGTAAGAATTTATCTATCTGTCTGCGCACATGCATAATTTATCTATCTGTCTGGACACTTTCAGAAGTGTTCAATTCATTCATCTGCCCGTGACATATATGATGTGTGTCATTCAGAAATCACAGATTTTTGCAAAAATAAGCATATCCAGCACTTTAATGCTACGAAAAAGGTTTCTTTTCACTCTCTGTCCGACTACCGACAGGCTGGCTCCCATGAAAACATCGGACGTCTCGCTCTGGTTGCCCTCCAAATTGTCTGTCGCCTGCTTGACCGATTGAGTGAGCAACTGTTCAAGCACGAGCTAAGCAGTTACATGCCACATGGACATGTTGGCGTTTTCTGCATTCCAGGCAAATAAAACACGGACTTGACCAGCGATTTCACTCTTTGAATAACAGAGTGGCCTTCCTGAAGCATTGACAGGTATATTCCACGTAGTCCTTTATGGACCACTGCTGCATTTCTCCAAGAGATAAATGCCATTGATAAATCTTGCCGAATTGGAAGAAATGGCTTCCATAAAGGCTTCTTCATAAAGCTGCCTTGCTGCCCTCAGATAGCCTAACAGTATATTTCTTAACTGTATAGGTATATCCCGTTCAGTTTTCTCAGGGCCTCCTGGAGCCGGATATTGTTCGGATAGTGTAACAGACTTTCTTCATAGAGCTGCCTGACTGCCCTGGGACAGCCCTCCAGTACATTTATTCGACCCAGACTTAGGAACTCCTGAAATGTAACAGCACATGTTGATGGTAATGGTAATGGTAATCATATTTTTGTGCTTAAAGTGCTTTTATTCGTTAGTACAATCACAGTGTAATAGTAGCATATACAGCTTTCATGGAAGGGGGCGCTGTGGAGAAGAGGTCTGCATGCCACATGGACATGTTGGCGTTTTCTGCATTCCAGGCCAATAAAACAGGCATTTGACCAGCGATTTCGTTCCTTGAATACCAGAGTGGCCTTCATAAAGCATTGACATTAATTTTCCATGTAATACTTTAGGTACCGCTGGTGCATTTCTCTTTAGTAATAACAAGAGTACATAATGATAAAAGTATGCCACTAGGCAAGCTGTCTCTTATCAGAGCAAAAACTATGCTCTGCTCGCTAACGGCCCACCCCCCATCAGACCCTAGTGACCCCCCCCGCAAATCAGTACCTAGTCGAAACGGGGGAAAGCTCACTCGCTCTATGTTTATGTGCTTAAGCTCGAAAACACAAGCAGTGTGTTAGCGAATTTTGTGCCCGCTTCGAGCAATAGAACACAAACATAGCGCACGAAATTCTTTGAAGTGATGGGTCTAATTTGCGGGGGGGCCGTTAGCGAGCAGAGCATAGTTTTTGCTCTGATAACATAGAGTATGCCTGTGGCACACTCTTATATTATGTACTCTTGGTGATAATGCCATTAGTCATAACTGGTTATTGCCAAATTGGAAGAAATGGTCGTAGATTTGGTTTTCAAGTTTTCTTTTCCGGTGAGAATGAATTTCTCTAGCTGTTGACTCACTATGTCTTTGTCTGTGGCAGCTTTCAACTCTGCAAACTTACAGGCAAGGGCATATTAGCAAATGCCACGCCGTTGATGTTCGTCAGAATTTATTCCTCGAACCAACTGGTGAACAAAGCGGAGGTCTTGAGAGTGTATCGGCATTTAACAATAAATTATGTTATTGTACGGATCCAGACTGCAGGTTTTGGCAGTCTCTTTAGATAGATTGTACCTAAGAGAACATGCTCTCTGATTGTGTTCGTCAAGAGTGTACCAGCTTCGATCATTTAAATTTTTTCTGATAACCGGTGCTGCAGTGGAATGTTCTCTCCATTTCTTTATATTCTTCATTGCTTCATACCTCATTAGTAAATTAATTATTAATTTAATTTCTTTATTACTTTATGTGTAAAAGAGACAGTCTCTGTAGCTAATGTATTAAACTAAGAAGTTGTTATAGTACGACCAAAAAACGTGTGTACGAAATATGACCATTTAGAGCAGATTAGGCTTTTAGCCTTTGAAGTAAACCCCAACAATATATATATTTATATATATTTTCGGAAATCAGGAAAATCCCCGATGTCTCATTCAAAAAACATAAAATTTTTGGTTTTTTGCCCAACTTTCGTCACAATCAAAATTTTGTTTCCTCGATCGAATAGAGCTCGTCTACCTGCACATTTTTGCCCTTACTAGCTATCACGAAAATGAAGCCAATTACCGGAATGGCGGGTTTTAAAATTTCCGGATGTTAAAAATTTCTTCAATAGCAACGAGATTGATATCATTCGAAAGATCTTAACGCGCCAACTCCTGAAAACGCACCAGTTCCCGGAATTCGCGATATACGAATTTTCCGGATTCAAAACTATTCTGCGATACCCCACAATATGGATATCATTTGAAACTCGTGATTAGCTTAACAACTTTTGCGGTAAACCAACTAAGAGAAATGCGTCAATTTGCTTCGCGTAAATTCACAAAAAGCTGAAAAACAAAGCTGAAAAAATGTAGGTAAACTAAGTTTGCTACAAGTTCAGCCTGATCAAATTTTGTAGTTTGACTGTTTTCGTGAGAATTGACAAAGTTATGCCATTGCAGGCAGTCTTGAATTTATGTCTGGATGTTAACTCCTTCTAGCTTGTGCCGTAATGGCCGAGTGGTAAGGCGTTCGACTGAAGATCTGACGGTCCTAGGTTCGAACCCCCGCTGCCACAAGGCTTTCACAAATCCCCTTGAGCAAGGGACTAAGCACATATCGGTTCGCCGTGGGCTCCAGCCAACCCAGCTGTCTATCCTTAACTGGTCGGTAAATGGGTACCACTGCGGTGGGAAGGTAACAGGAGTCTGTGTTCTGGCGTAATGCCTGATGAAGGGCTGGCCCCCCCTTCCACAGATGTAGTCAACATTAGAGTTGTCGCTCCTGGTTTCGGGCTGTGAATCCGGAGATAAGCACCGGCACCCTATAACCTTCTGTAGGTTGGAGTTCTCTCCAGGGGTCACTTTACCTTCTTTACCTTAGCTTAGTGCAGAATTCTGAAGGCTGAATTCGGAAGTCGTGTGTTCGAATCCCACCAGAAACCGAAATTTTCGAGTATCACATGCTGGAGCGATTAGTTAAATTCTTCAATCTGCCGGTCGCCACCAAACATTGCTCGCCAAATGACTTATCAAATGACTGTAGTAACTGAATTTGGCTTCACACCCCTACGCTTGTTAATTACACGCAATTGGCAGTTGTAAATGGCAAACGGAAAGGGCATAACAATTGAATAATAATGATGCTAATTAATAGCACAATTAATAAGTGGGTGCTAACCAGTGGCATATAGCAATCTTCGTATGGCCTTTCGATCTCTCAATTTCATGCCATGACAGCCTTTAACTTTGGGCAGCGACCAATCCTTCTTGGGTTGAAACAGAAAAAATCACACAATGGCAATAATTGATACCTACTGAAGTGACCTGTCTCTACTATTTTTAACACTGCTTGAAGCTGAAGTTTTGAGGTTTGATTCAACCCACATATTAACATCTTATTAACTGACGTATTCTTGTACGTTCGTTGTGTCTGCCTATCTTGATTTAGTTTCAAGTGTGCTTTGGGAAAATCTGTCTTTGGTCGACCAGGAAACACAGAAGAATCAGAAGTACTGAATTTGTTTGGTGTCGAATGAGACTCTGTGTTAATGTGAGACTAAAGCGATTTCCCCAGACAGTTTTGAGAACCAAATCCAGAATCCTACTCGTTTGCCGCCGGGCGCCGGTTCTTTCTCAACTCGGCGTCGTTTCTGACGCTTGGAAGCTTTCGGGTCGCGACGCCGTTTCCGTTGGGATCCCTGTCTTTGACGCAGCGCTGGGGCAGGCTTGACCCGCTTCCGACGTCCACCCGAAGACTCCGGGGCTTGGCTGGGACCAGGCTCCTCCTCGTCGACGATCAGTCTCTCCTGGAACAGCAAAAAGTCTATTTAGACATAAAATTAGGGAATAGTTTTCCGCCTTATCAAAATTCCACCGCCACATCAAGTCTAAAAAACTAGGACCAGAAACTGAATCAGCAAAAAAGTTAATCACTGTTTTACTGCAAATCTACAGTCTTAGGTATATATTACGTTTAGTTCTACTAAATTGATAGGACGCAGTTCCAGTCATGAAGCATTGACGACTGTTGTTCTTGGAAACAGCGACAATTGGTTCAGGAATGGTCACATGAAGAAATTGTTCACACAATTGCTTTGGAATTCATACCATTATTCAATCTGCCACATAAGCAATTCATGACCAGTCAACAAAAACCGATTATTGGTTTAGAATTACTTAATTTTATTACTTCTGCAGTGGGTTCGGTTGCTTCCACGTAGAACGTTGACGGGTCATTTGAATAAAGGAAATCTCTGAATGCTGAAACAAGACTAATCAAATGATTTGCAATATTTAACACAAAAGTAATTAATAGTAAAGAAAGAGCGAATTGCGCATGAAGGTCTCAAATCTTCCACCGAATACAACTAACTCTCAATTTAAGTGTTCATTCAGGGGATTTAAGCCTTCCTTTGAAGCACCTGTGGTACAGAGCCATCGTGTTAAACAGGAGACCGCGGGTTCGAGTAGTGCAAGGTTGGGATTGTAGGTTGTAGATTGTTCTAGAAAGCTTGGTGGTGTGCAGCTTTCTTTCATTGTTTACTCAAAGTATTGTGTCATGTTGAGGGGTGTGCCGATTTGTCCAGTCTTAGGGCCTTTTCGCACAGCGAGCTAAACGCGTTAAAAGAGTAACAATTAACTCAATCCTTTTCGCGCACAGGGTTAAAAGAGTTAAACAGTTCCATTTAACTTTCCTATAGGGTCAAGCGAGTTAAAATTTGTTGTAACTCTGCCCTGTTAACTCGCACGCGAAAAGACGCTTAGAATGCCTCAGAATGCTTAAGTAAATGGGTAACACTGGTAACACTAAGAACCAGAACAGCATTATTTCTTATACATGAGTTGATTGATTTATCATTTAAACTTAGTTTAAGCTTATTTCAGGAACAATTCAACAGTATGTTATTGCATAAATGTCACGTCAGTCACCCATAATTCCCGGCATTCGCGGATACGGCTGAAATCCCCGTCCTCGGCGAGAGAAACGAGGGGGGAGTCGGCGCATCGAAACTGGGAGAAGTCCCGGAACAAGAAGAAGAAACTAAAATAGAACTAACAGATTAACAGACATGTAGTTTTCCTAAGGCTTAATGTGATCCATTTAATCAGGGAAAGTTCAGCTATCAATGGTAGTATTCTGTAACTCCAAATCAATCAATCAATCAATCACTTAATCAATCAGCACTATAGGGTGTCTGAGGTCATCTCTGAAATCCTATTATCAAGAGTACATAATATAAGAGTGTGCCACTAGGCACACTCTACGTTATCAGAGCAAAAACTATGCTCTGCACGCTAACGGCCCACCCCCCCCCCCGCAAATTAGACCCTTCACTTCAAAGATTTTTGCGCGCTATGTTTGTGTTTTAAAGCTCGAAGCAGGCACAAAATTCGCGCACGCACTGCTTGTGTTTTCGAGCTTTAGCACATAAACATAGAGCGAGTGAGCGTACCCCCGTTTCGACTAGGTACTGATTTGCGGGGGGGTCACTAGGGTCTGATTTGGCTCTGATAAGAGAGAGCTTGCCTAGTGGCATACTCTTATCATTATGTACTCTTGGTATTATTAAGGAGAGTCCACCGCATTCAAAACCAGTCGAAGCCAAAGTGATGACAGCAAATCGATGGTCTGATTCACATTTCAACAGTGAAAAGTGGCCCGGAGGAATAAAGAAGACTGTTAATCTTTAATAGATAATTTCATTCTATCCAGGTCCACACACAAAATAAAACCTCATTACAAGGGTTTTGACCCCAAGAAGTGTCTGGGATACTGTGACCTTGACAATAAAACTGTAATTAGGCTAATTAATTAACTGACTCTGGCCTGAAGACTGATTTGAAGGTTTTGTTGGGAGGTTTTGATTTGCAGCAGCAGAACCAGAAGAACCAGAACTGGTATCCTCTGTATCCTTTTGGCGTACCTGTTGCTCCAGCTAGAAAAAGTATATATAATGTAGTTAATCAATTACACTGATCAATAGTATACAGCAAGATAAAAATAAATAAATAATCAGCAAAGGATGCAACACAGATTCACGATTCTGGGCTTTTACTTTATCATATCCCTTAGCACATTTATCTAGGCTGGGTAAACCACTAGATTGTGGCCATGAAGCTTTCCTAACCAGCATATGTGAAACTAAACAATACTCAAAAACTGGTTACTCTGATTGACTAATCTCAGTTACATCAATATTGCTAGAGTATTAATTATTTAATAATTAAATTTTAAGTACCGGTGTACTGACGAAAGGGTACCGGTGTACATCATTCGACATTGAAAAGTGATAGGTCAGATTTGCGGGGGGGGTCCCGATAAATGGAATATTGCAGCAGCGAGTGAGCATACGCAATTGCGTACTAGGTACTGATTTGCGGGGGGGTGGGTGGGCCGTTAGCGCGCAGAGCATGGCTCTCGAGCTGATTACATAGAGTGTGACGCTTGTCACACTCTTATGTATTATGTACTCCTGGTATTACCAAGAGTACAAGAGCGTGCCAGTAGGCACACTCTATGTCATTAAAGCAAAAGCAATGCTCTGCTCTCTAACGGCTGACCACCCCACAAATCAGACCCATCACTTTCGAGAAATTGAGCGAGTGAGCTTACTCCCGTTTCAATCAGGTACTGATTTGCGAGGGGGATCTCTAGGGTCTAATTTACGGGAGGGTCGCCCGTTAGCGAGCACAGCATAGTTTTTGCTCTTACTGCACAGAGTGTGCCTAGTGGCACACTTTTATATTGTGTACTCTCGGTCATACATTAACACTGGGTCCGATTCTGGGGGGTCTACCCCTACCTCGACAAGGGGTCTACCCCTGAGATAATCCAAAATTTTAAGGGGATCTGCCTCGAAATTAGCAAAAGTTGCGATTTTTTAACGTTTTTGACCAAAACTTAAAAACAAATGACAATTTCTAGCGGTTTTTAAGAAATTTTTTTAAAAATCGCTAAAATTCGCTAAAAAATTAACAATTTTCAGGGAAAATCGCTGAGGGGTCTACCCTTTTCTTCTTTCTGGACGAGAGGGTCTGCCCTTTTTTCCTTTTCGCTGGTCTGCCCGTTTTTTGTCGGTCTGGGGGGTCACCCCCCATTCCCCCCACGTTATCCTATGCTCTCAGCTCTCGGTAATACTCAGATGTGCAATATAGTCTGCATTGTGTTTATTTAGACATCAAAAGTGAGACCGAGAAACCTTTTCTTGGAGCGACGATAGAAGAACGAGAACGGCACGTCGAGATTGCTTCGAAGTTGGCTGCGCCTAAAATACAATGAAAGTGCAAAGCATCATTAACAACAGTTCAACGGAAAGACAGTTGCCGAAAGTTCCGAAATATATACGTCCAGAGCTGGCAAGACCTATTGCTTAATTCGAAACAATCGTTGTTAGCATCAGGTCTGTTTTATTTAGGTAGCGACTTCAGAGTTTAAAAAACTCAGCCTAGTTAAGATTTAATCCGCTACCGCAATGAAACTGTCTTAAGACTGGAATGACGTAATCTTATTTGTGTCGCCGTATGTCTCAAAAACTATATTTCCCAACACTAAACATGGCTAAATTAAAAACGGGTATATACGCAACATTGGCTTACTGGAATAACAAAAGTGTCTGAATGGACCGCAGGACGAGAGGATTCTGAAAACAACAAGTTGCAAAATTACCATTAAGAAGGTATATACTTATGAATAAACAAAGCTATAAATATAAATAATAAACGTAAATGACGGGAAAAGTGAATGAATAGAAAACTAGAACTTTAATAACTCTAGCAAGATTATGATCTTATGAATGGCTTGATTCTATCTGAAATCTATTTTTAAAAATTGGTAAAGAGTCATAGTAGTAATTAGAATCTTTCTTAACATTGCATCTGTATATATATATTCCCAAGTTCATAATAACTATAGTTACAATGGTGCGCATTCAAGCTTTTACGATTGAAATCAAGCTTAACCACTCATGCTAAAGGTGGTTGTTCAAATCTCATCTGAGAACATATTGCTGTAAAATCAAACCGAATAGCCCAGCTTGAAGTGTAGCGCTTCTACCGGGGCCGGTGGACCAAGAAGAAACCGAAGACAAGCCCGATGCATGCTTATGCTTGGTAATCGCTACCCCAAGGATGTTTTATGCTCAGAATATATTGTTTCTGATTGGCCTATATGTATGTTCTTATTGGTACCTATCGTTCTAAAATTTTCTCTTTAGAGTGTGACGCTTGTCACACTCTTATGTATAATGTAATCTTGCTGTAACGACCATGAGAGCCGAATTGTTTAACTTATTTCAATGGTTGTGTATAGAAGCTCCAACTTGAACCAGTTCTGATCGGGAACGTTAAGAACTAGTGACTGGTCAAATGCTCTTTGCTTAATGCTCTTTATTTAATTGACTTTGATAATGTCTGTTTAGCACTATTTTAGTTTGCCTATAGATAATTTTGGAGAAATGTGTTAATTGCCTTTCTGGTTTGAGCCCTAATTACAATATTTTGTGCGTGCGTTGAGGTAGTCCAGCAAATCACATCCAATCAAATATCAGGTATCAAATGCTAATATGAAATGCAATAAGTAAAGTATTAATTAAATACTAAAAACCAGCTGCTAAAATGCATTAAATCGCATTCAGGAAACAGTAATACATGAAAAGCCTGACTCAATAAACTACACAGAAAAGCAATTTTTTGTATATAATTTAGTTCCAGCTAATAAAACAAAAGCAATAACTAAAACCAATCCTAACCAAGGGGCACTAATTTTAATTAAAATTTAAAACAACAATGATAGCTCGATGGTTAAAACAGCAGAACCAGCTTCGCCTGACAAATAGAACACGACTGGTAATAGGCACATGTCGCGACTGCAAAACATTCTATTTCAGATACAGTGATTAGAAGTTTACGATGCAATCTCATCTTTGACACAATCTAATCTTTTATTTTGTTCTGGCTTAATTTCGTCAAGAGCACATAATATAGGAGTCTGCCACTAGGAATGCTCACCTGTTTATCTGTGCAAAAACTGGCAAACTGGCAAAGCACACAGACTCTTAATCAGAAATTCATGGGTTCAGTTCCACGGTATTCGTAGTTTTGCGGTCGCAGATGCTGAAGCAACAATTTGAATTTCTTAAATTGTGTTTATAACAATGCACAGCAGCCCGCTAAATGATTTATGGAAATTAGCCACATTTGTTTAATTGCCACAAAATGATATTGACACCATTCCGTGTTCATGCAGTTTACCTTACTCTTAAAATGTTGAAACCTAATTTCCTTCTTTATTCCTCAAAAACGTTTTAAGTTTGAAATGTTTGAAATCAACTGATCCAATTGAAACTAAAATTGAAATCAACGGAAATATTTGAATCAACTGATCTAATCAAATTTGTTACGAGTGCAATACTCCCTATCCGCTTAAACATAGAAGCGTTGGATTCAGCTAAGATTATGCATTTAGATTGCGCTTCTTCTGCTTCATTATAGTTCTGGATCAAAAAGCGGTGTTTCCTGAAGCAACTAACTTTCAAAATTTAAAAACCCGTATGGATCGGTTAAAAGCTGCCTTTATGGATTTCTGAAATTTTGGATGGCAGCGCTATGTATTATTAATTTTTGGCTCACAGTCTTATGCATTACAAAATTGTTGGGTGGCAGTGCTGTGGAGTACTTTCACTATCAGCCTTGTTGCGTGGATTACTAAAAACTGTTTGGTGTAGTGATGGATTACTACAATTACTAATCGTGATCTTATGCATTATTGTTTAAATTTATAGTGTTGGGTAGATTAGTCGGTTTAGGAATCTGTGGGTTCGATAAATTAGGTAATTTAAACTCACACCTAACGTAAATTTAACCGCATGAACAGAAATTAGCTAACGTAATTTTCCATTAAGTATATATAAATATATATAATATAGTTATACAACGTTATCGCTAAAAATAGTAGTAAAAAGCAATAAAAATAGCACAAAGAAGTAGCAGTAGCCTTTACGCAAAATTATTGTAAGTAATTCTGTACGACATATCACAAGACTAATGTTCTCAAAATAGACACGTTATAGAAAAAATCGCAACAAAAATTCACAATATTCTCAATATTTAAATAATTTGTATATTCCTTGTTTTTTGTTCCTGGTTGTTAATATTTCTATTCCGGAAAATGCTATTTGGCAAACTTTATTGGGTGTCGAGACAACGATGTTTAGCTTTTAGCAAGAGTACATAATAACTAAGAGTGTGACAAGCGTCACACTCTTAGTTATCAAGCAGAAAACATCATCTGCACAATAACGGCCTACCCCCCCCCACAACTGAGTACCTGGTGACCCCCCCCACAACTGAGTACCAGGTACACAATTGTGCACGAGCACTCGCTTGTGACCCCCCCCCACAACTGAGTACCAGGTACACAATTGTGCACGAGCACTCGCTTGTATGTTTACATGTTGAAGCCAAAAACATTCTATCAGCAGCTGGCCACTTTTTGGCTTCAACATGTAAACATACAAGCGAGTGCTCGTGCACAATTGTGTACCTGGTACTCAGTTGTGGGGGGGGGGTCACAAGCGAGTGCTCGTGCACAATTGTGTACCTGGTACTCAGTTGTGGGGGTCACCAGGTACTCAGTTGTGGGGGGTAGGCCGTTATTGTGCAGATGATGTTTTCTGCTTGATAACTAAGAGTGTGACGTTTGTCACACTCTTAGTTATTATGTACTCTTGCTTTTAGTAAGGTGACCTATTCATATGCCCATCGAAAAAATGTCCGTATTAACAAGAGTACATAATAACTAAGAATGTGACAAGCGTCACGCTCTTAGTTATCAAGCGAAAAACATCATCTGCACAATAACGGCTGACCCCCCCCCCCCACAACTGAGTATGTGCACTTCAAATATTTTTGCCCGCTATGCCTACGTTCTAAAGCTCAAAAACACAACTAGTCAGTTGGTTCAATGTGCGTCTGTAGCGAGCTTTAGAACGTAGGCATAGCGGGCAAAAACATTTGAAGTGCACATACTCAGTTGTGGGGGGGGGGTCAGCCATTATTGTGCAGATGATGTTTTTCGCTTGATAACTAAGAGCGTGACGCTTGTCACACTCTTAGTTATTATGTACTCTTGGTATTAAGAATGATAAACTACCAGTGCAGTTTATTTGTGAACAGTTCGCTTTGTGTTGTACTCTGCCAAAATTTCGGATTACGGTCGCTATTTATTCTACACGTGACATTATACACTTTCGGTGCACGTAAGGACTTTCGGTGCACGTAGGACTACGGTTTGTTGTACACTTAACGACCCGCTACTAAAAATTGGAAAACTAAGGATACGGTAGGTCTTTAACAAAAAAGATATGAACTGAGGCCATGGTAACTCTTCACAGACAACATATGTGATTGGCATTAGATTATTGCCGATACGAATCATTATGTGTGCGGAAACTTGCGGTGTAGATGGAAGTTCCGCAATACTTGCTGTTTGTAATACAGTTCATATTGAAGTGTTCTTGACAGCCTAAAGGTACATTCATAGTTCCTGTCGCAAGCAGACGCGCTTAGACGCGCGTGCATAAGCGTCTACATGCGTTCGTGAGCATGAATACGTTACAATGTATTTCAAACGGTTAAAACGGCATGTTACAATCAGAGGCGTCGACGCGCGTCCCTGAGACTGTGAATGCACCTTAAGTTACAACGCTAATTAAACTCTGTCACGGTGTGATTTTCCCCCTTACTAATTTTTCCCCCTGAAAAACTACACAGTGTGGATTTCCCCCGGAAATTTTAATCTAAATAAACAAATTAATTAAAATTAAATAAATTAAACACATATTTTACTGAGCCAAGCTTGGTTAGTTGGCTTGATTATTCCAAGAATATTATATTGTTATTTTCTGTAACCAAACTTCATTGCAAATTGACATTCCCCTAAGCCCACTTGGCACCGCTTAAACCAACACACATAAATTCTAGGCTCAAATCTAAACCAACTCCAGCATACCTAGGTCATCATTTAAACCAATATGCTCAGCCTTAGCATATCCATAAGCCAACATCTCCCACTTCTTTAATCGTATACTAAACCCACTTATTTAGCCAACCACGCTTAAAACTTAGCTTAGTGGACAGACATGAATATCTCACCGAACTTAAGATTTTAGCAAAAAATAACAATCAAATAGGCGTTTGTGGTGACGACAAGAGCCGTTTCTTAGAATTGAAATAGCTATCGATTGATGTAGTTATTGTGCATATTATTAGTAACCACCGGCTAACTGTCCGGTATCAGCCGGTAATTATAGAGGCTAATCGATGCCGGTAAACCCTCAAGGTGCAACACTTCTCCAAATAGAACCCTAACTACTATACTACCCTAGTTGAAGGCCAAAGGCATCAGGATTTATTGGAGTAACTTACGATTTTAATAAGGCAATAATCAAAAATAATGTATACGAAATAATACGGCTATAACGTACTCTTTACAAAAGTTACTCGGTACATATAAACTACTCGTTACCGACTACGTACCGTTACTGACTAAATTGGCTGATTTGGCGAATTAGTTACATGGCCGAGAATTCTACACATCATAGATGAAGAAAGTACTAAAACGATTGGTTAAATGCACTTCGCATGGCGAGTATTTAACATTATCCCCTGGCGAAGATATTTTAGCGCATGCTAAAATTCCAAAGCAAAAGAAAGAGATGCTACCATAAATGCACGAAGTTTTAAGATGGTATGATTTAAGAAAAAACTTTCAATACATGGGCGACTAGTAAGTAACCATAAGAAGTCCTGGAGCCTTTACCACCCATGATCGTTAAGTACTCAAATGGCACTTTTCCAGTACTCAAACGGCACTTTCTGTACTCAAATGGCACCTGTACACAAATGGCACCAAACAATACACAAACGGCACTTTTAGTACTCAAATAGCACTAAACTATAAGAAATGTGGTTTTAAAGATGCGGACAAGTTTCAAAACATAAATCAGATAATTAAAAATCCTAATAAAGGCGGAAATTAAGGAATCGTCCTAACAACAGCAAGCAGCCAATAGGCGTCGTTCTAACAATATGAAGTAGCCAATAGGAAACTGTAATCTTAGTTGAGACACTTTACACTCACCAAACAGTTCAAAGGTCTCTCCGAGGATTCCTTCAGTTAGTTGGATGTTTGTTTGATATTATGGCTGACCAAGACCATGGCTTCCCTCGCTACGGTAAATCTACCCACGGAAATGATGTTATTCTACATCCATGCAGAGAGAATCCCAGCCAAATGTATGTTTTCACGATCAAGAAAAGAACTGAAAACAGGACTATTTGGAAATGTTCAGGTAAGCTTCTTTCTAAATTATTATATTTCTTGTTTGTCGTTTTAGTGACAACTTTAAACCTCGCTATTCTTGATTTATATGATTCTTTCACAAACTATCTAGCATACTATTTTCGCTTAGATTTGGCATTAAGAGCTAAATTCTATTTAAAGTCCTTGTTTAAAACTTTTAAGGTGTTGACAGCTTAAATGCACTTTAATACATATTATTTTCATGAATGTGATAATATGAATTTGGGGGGATGAGTTTGCAGAAATGCTTGTAAATTGCCAGCGAATAAGGTTGACTCGATTTTACATATTATCAACTGCTGATTTCTTACTGTTTGCTACGTCTTCCAAAATTCCAGGGGCGACTTAAACCGGGTTTATGCGTTTATAACACTGTCCCCAGCTGAATTTTGGAAATATTGGTCAGTTGATGGTCAGTTACATGGTAATTGCTCTATTACAGTTAGTTAGTTAATTATTAATTTTGTACAAGCTGTTATATTGCAAGTTAATTGTTATGCTAGAGTAATTTGTAGTTAAAAGTTAAAGTTAAGTTTTGCAGCATATACTTGTATACATATCTAATTTACTGTTAATACTTTTCGCAATATCTGTACGTGTGCCTTGTCTTGAATTTGTAGCATTAAAATATATCCAGTTGCGTGAAATACAGTTTGGTGCCATTTGAGTATAGCTGAGTGACATTTGTGTACAGTAGAGTGCCATTTGAGGACATCCAAGCGCCTTTTGGGTACGGTGCCATTTGAGTACAAGGGGTGCCTATTGAGCACTGGTGCCATTTGAGTATAACCCCCATGATAATAAAAAAGAACTTCAAATAGTAAACCAAGAAACCTACTTACCAGAAAGATAAAAACTTTCAGAAAAAGAATAAGAAAAGTGGTAGCTAAATGACGATCAAAAATTAATACAGGCGAAGACGAAAAGCGGGAAGTATTCGTCTAAGAATAAAACAAAGTTGATAGTATTTTAAAGCCAAGAGATTTCAATTTAGAGAGTTAGAAAAGAATAAATTGAAAAGATCGAATACGAAAACCCAACATAAAATGTAACCCTTAGCCGCTATGAATAAATAACCACAAACAATCACACAAATTCCCACATTTGCAGTCAAAACCAACCATACTTTTCAACTAAATACGACAAACTATTCTTTACAACAGTAAAAAAGATTAATATACGACATATATGCATAAGCGAAAATACTAAACTACTTACAAACAACGTCAAATTATACTTAAGAAATAAAAAACAGAAATAAATATAGAGAAAAGGCAGAAACTATCCTGTGCAGTACTTTTCGTACTAACTCACACAGTAGCTTTCGTATTTTCGCAGCTGCCTCTAACACCCTTCCAGGCGATTCCCGCCACTGGGTTCGCTTCTATAGCAACCCCAACAACCATCCTGGGTATATTCCAGAAAATTACGGGGACACTGTCCTGCTTCTACGGGAAATACCAGCTCAGGATCCCTACCCCTTGGGATACTATTATGGCCTGCTTCTACGCCCGGATGAAGCGGAAGTCATTGCTCTCCGCCACCTCCGAGGACCCCATTCCCCCCAAGTCCATATTAACGCGGAGTTCCGCCAATTCAAACTGAGGTCCTTCCCAGCCTGGTCCACTCCGGGTGACCAGGCCTAGTTCATCGGACCGCTGGAGCAGATGCGGAAAAACTCCTCTGCCTGCTCGATAATCCAGCCTATAAAGCGGCGGACTGCTTTTCCCTCGACCACCCCTTCGGCGAAGTCCGTAATTATTACACCAGGAACCAACGCCTGGCCAACATTCCGCCCCCAAGTACACAAACAGCCCTTTAAACGTGGGAAGCTTGAGGAATAATGAGAGCCTCCGACGAACAAGGGAAATGAATCCCATCGCGACGGGCCTGAGGAGGAGGCCCGTCCGCTAATCTCCCCACCGCGCGAACTGTCGTTCTTCGGAACCATCCATATTCCCCTGACTATGGAGCATATATGCCCGAGCTCCCGCAGCCACAAAGTCAGACGAAAGTTTGATAGTGCAAACCCCTCTTAACGGTCCACCTCCCCCGCAAATTAGACCCGAGTGACCCCCCCCCCGCAAATCAGTACTCAGTCGAAACGGGGGTACGCTCACTCGCTCTATGTTTATGTGCTTAAGGTGCTGGCTCGGGTATTTGAAGCAATTTTTGAAAGACGGTAATTTGCTCAATTCTTGGAATTCAACGATAATTTTTATATCATTTTAATGTTTAGAATGTGCCTGTTACAGCTAGGTAATGTATACATGTCTCATTTTAACCCTTCGTCTTGAAAATGCGAGCCAAGCAAATAATTTTTGAACATGGATGTCCCGAAAGATGGGAAAGCTAAAGAAAAACGAGGGCTACTTTTTCTGAAATCTTTTATGAAAAAATTCTTGAAACTTCTTTGATCAGGTAATCTCAAGATATTGAGAAAAATGTACATTTTGTCTGATTTTCGTCAAAATTGTCAAGGTTGGATGCATATTTCTCTCCAACGAAAAGACAAAACGCGAAAATGAATACGAACTATGAAAAATAGCCCTCGGCAATTGTCCCAAAAATGCTTGTCTAAAGCCTTTTTCTAATTGGTTGCATGAGTTTAGAGAAATCCGTGTTCAAAACAATCTGGTTGCGATTTTCAAAATTTCACATTTTCATTGCTGTGCGTAGGCACAGATGTCACAGAGAGCTCTCCGTTGGGCATAACATGTGCTTTAGGACTACAAATATGGGCAATACTTGGCCGACGGACCAGCGCTGTTGAAACTGTCGAAATCTTGCAATATTTGATGTTTTGAAGAACGGCCAGTTTTGGACCTCGAAAATCAATTGTATCTCTTAAACGGTAAGGAGTCGAAGAATACTCTCAAGAGCAAAGTTGTAGGTCTTGGTGAGATGATGCGAATGGTTAGAAGTCTGTCAGTGTATGCTGGCCAGAGTGCAAATTATGGTAGATTAAAAGCAAATTTCTCCAAAACTCAAATTTTCACGCCGCGACTTTTCTAAAACCTTTTCTAGGCTAAATGATGTAATTGTAGCAAATCTGAATGAATTTCAATGGCAATTGTGCTTTTAAGGCCCAAAAATACAAGAAAAAGAACCAGCACTTTAAGCTCAAAAACACATGCAGTGCATGCGCGAATTTTGTGTCTGGTTCAAGCTTTAGAACACAAGCATAGCGCACAAAATTCTTTGGAGTGATGGGTATAATTTGCGGGGGGGGGGGCGTAGTGGGCCGTTAGCGAGCAGAGCATAGTTTTTGCTCTGATAACATAGAATGTGCCTAGTGGCACACTCTTATATTATGTACTCTTGGTATCAGTTAATGAGGCTGCTCACGTATTGAGTGACTGCCATAAAGGTTTAGGAACACCCGTATTACCTGGGTGTAATGTTTAATATTGTTCGGTAAACAGAAGTCACAGTGATGCATATGAGAACCCCCAGAGAATTTTAACGCAGTTCGGGCAGAGACTCTTTTCCAACCCCCCCCCCCTATGGGCCATGAGATCATTGTAACATGTTGTGGAAGGGATGGGAAGTTTTTCAGTTCGTCAACGTTCTCCTCCCAAGTCGAAATATTACCCCTTTTTGCTCGGCGACGCTGTAATAAAAGTCCTATTTCTGCCACTGTAATAATTGCTTTGTTCAGTAAAAAATCGTTCGTGTTCTTGCAGCCTCACCTAGTCACTAGGGACAATTAGATCAACAAATTGGTACAAAACGGATTACCAGAAACTAATTGGGCCCAATTAAGAAAACAATCAAAGGTGAGGAACTATGTGATTGATAACTGATTCTAGTTGAAGATCTCATGGCCATCGTACTATTCTGTGTCAGGTAATCACGGTATAAAGGCGTCTATAGCTGCAATTATTGTTTATTGTTCCTATGTGTCGAGAACTGCCAGAATTTTCTAACAAATCGCAGGTTAAGATTATTTATTCGGGCTCTATCCTAGGTGTGTTCATGCGGCCGTATTCAGGCCCATGAACTACATAAGGCTGGATTCAATAGGTGTGGAAATTACTCAATATGTGTTTAACTGGAAATGCCTCAACTCTTAGTGCATGGATTCGAACCCTTCACCTCTTAACCTCTCAGTACATGCGTAGGGTGGCTGTATGGAGGCCTCCCATTTTAACCTGCAATCCTCCTTGTTACGTCAGCACTAACAAGGGGCGGTCGTATTTGAGAGTCACCAACTAACAAACACTCTCGGAAAAGAAAACTGATTAGAATTAATTTTATAACAACAATTAAAACAATTACACAATGCTAAAAGTGTTCTTCTCTTAATCCCTGAAACAACAAAAAGTATAAATTAAACTATACAATTTTAAAGTCCACGTATTGGTTTTACTTCCATGTGTAATGGAACTAATAAAATAAGGTACTAAAAGTAACCAAAACTGGTCTAAAAGTATTCCAAAATAATCAATCTATAAGGAAGAATTCTTATGTCATGGATCTGTGAAGAAGAGCGAAGATCATCTACATGGAATGTATTCATCAAATAATGTCCAAGCAATAATTGTATAGATTGTCTTATGTTTGTCTAGCTAGAGTTGTCAGTATTCAGTAGAAATCAAGAAATTTATCAATAGGGCCCAAGGCTAATACTTGATTAGGACGTAAATTTTAGTCTTAATTATGATTTGTGGGTTAATTAAGTCCTACTAACGTGTGTCTTATTAACAATACTAATCCAGGAATTGTGTAAAAGGAGTATTTCGGTCATAATCCCTTAAATAGGTGGAGTTGTTACTCCCACACGAAGATAAGATCGACATGTAAACTAAACTTAGACGAATCAATGAGTGTCGTCCATAATTGAGTCGAGTACAGCTCTCTCCGTAAAAATAGTACAATCACTATTGTTCGCATACTAGTCAGCAGGAAGCTGTAAACTCAAAACATGAAGTTTATGTGTATAATTAAGCCGAAATTTAGTCGTAAAAATTCCCCATAAAATGGAAATTGGCATTAAAAATAGCAAATAGTAGAAGATGGTTCACTATTAGGTATAAAATAGCTAAGTACGTAGTTAGGTAGGGTTAATTAGTGATAGTTAAGTGTTAATTAGGTAATAATTAGTTAATTTTAGTATTTTTAGTCAGAAAATGAGTTGGGCTCATATCAACCTTGCTCATTTCTCGACTAATATGAGACTCGTCCATGTTGATTATCCACAAATGGCAATAATAGGTTTTAATTGGAATTGGTTGGTTAAAGCAATTTATTGGTTTAATTGGAAACAGCTAGAAAAATAAAACAAAAACATAATTTCATTGTTGTTCGAAAAACTGAAAAGTTATATTTCTGGTTTTTTGTGTGGAAGAATCAAAATACTCCATCTTGAAAAAATCAGAAATTTCAGAAGAAAGAAACAGCATTTATACTAGAAGCAACAGTTGTTTACAATTTGCAGTGACAGAAATTCTATGAATATTTAGCGGTGACAAGTGTGAAAAATAAGAAGCAGTGATGCAAAATGCCTGAAAAGCCTGTAAAGATCCGAAATTTTACAACTCGTAATAACTGTAAAAATCAGAGTTCTAAATTATAGCAAAAGCAACAATTTTAAAAAACGTTTTTACAGTAATATTAGCAGTTGCAAGATTAACTTATTAACAAAACAATTACTTTCAGCTTAATCATAAGTTACCAGTTTTTTTACACATTTTAAGGTGATGATTCCCTTTGGTCACATAAAGTTTACACCATTATTACTCATTCATTACTTGGCGTTATGAAGCCAATTTTATATCAAAATGTAGCTTGACGTTTTGTCTTTTTAATGCATGCCACGAAACTGATGTTGCTTTTCTAAAATATTTTTAACACATTTTATAAAAAGTATAATTTTCCAGAATTTTTACAGACTCAAGTTAATTTTTTCGCGAGACATCGATTATATCATTCGATACCTCCATCAAATAGCTGGGGAAGATTTTTATTTATTGTGAAATCGCTTTTCGTTGTAGAGAAATAAGCTGAAATGTGTGCGTACCCTGTGTTTTGCCTACTTTTTCCGAATTTGTCAAGCGATTACTTTAGCTAGAAAGCAGCAATCGGGGCAACTAAAAATCGTCCCTGGGTATATTTGTGCAGAACACATTTGTTCAGTAGCAGCCCTCCAGCTTGCATGGTGAATGCTCCACAATCTTTGGAAAAAATTGGTCGTGTTTTTGTAAAAACTACAAATTTTTTATGATAGCAGCCTACAGCATAGCAGTTGGAGGACGATCATGCGTCGGATAATTTGTCCCTATGAGACCTTCAGATCGACTCCCTTAGTTTGATTTTACGGCTTGCGTAGGTCAAAAAATGTTGGATTATTTGATTTCTGCAAAAATAAGTTTTCGACGCCAAAACAAGAAAATTGGCTATATCTCACGGTAGAGAAAAGCTAGAAACTTGCTTTAAGAAGCAACAATATGAAGCTCAATGAGATCCTTCGAATGAATATAGTTATAACTGTATAGCAGCTGTCACACGTTCAGAAATTGAGAAAAACCACTCTGACCGGAAATCTCGAATTTTTGAATCGGATTGCGCGGAGTGTGTTAGAACGCTAAAAGAACTTATTTCGGAAAGTTTCATCAAATGTCATCTTGATTTACGCCGCCAAATAACAATCTGTGCCAAAAAGGAATCACAACCTTAAGACAATTCTTTTATATTTTTAAACAGTGTTAAAACAAATGAAAAAATTATTTACTTTTGAACATGTGAATTAACATTAATTAAACAATTAACTAATAACTGAAATTAACTTGTAAAATTGTTTTCAGCATTTTGCTTGCAAATTACTAAATTTTGAAAAGCGTTGCTGTTTTGACCCTGTCAAAGTAGCTGCATTTTGGCTAGGTTTCATTCAGAAGGGGGAATATTATAGCTGAAAGGGGGGGAAATATCACGGGGAAAATATTATACCCTATAGGGATGAAATATCACGGGGGAAAATTATGCAAAACAGGCTCTTCTCCGCAAACTCCTGTTACCTGCGCGTGGCTCTACGGTTGAGAATCCGGGGATGAGACCATGTCCTGTCCTATAACAGGGTGCAGATATCTCCAGGCGTAATCTTCAGATATCTCTTCGGGTAACCTTCAGATATCTCTATGGGTAAACTTTTACCTTTTACCTGCTACGTCGTTGGACAGCGTACGGCCCGCGTCAGCTGTAGACGCTTTAGCTCAAACCACGGAAAATGACTCTGCGCAATGGTGCGAGCTTTGATCCCGCAAAAGGTATACGAATTCATTGTGTAGTTTTAGTAATTTTGAAAAAACTGATTTCCTCGAAAATTGTAGTTTTTGGTTATTACTAGCTTCACCGTAAAAGAAACAGCTCAAAGCTTGTAAAAGCATAAAAGTTCATTTTACCTAGTACCCTTTTTCAAGGCATAACAGATAACAAGCAATCTAGTGAATAGACTGCCCTTGGAGAGAATAATGCCTGAACTACAAATTGTTATCGTTTAACCTAAAAAATTGCTCACAACATGTTAAAGAGCACTACAACAATGCATTTAGCGGGTTTCGTCCAGTGTCATAAATAATTAACACCTTATAGGTTCAGATTTGCTCTATGTGATACTAAGCACTTTATATCGTTAATGAGTGAGCAGACGTATTGTATATAATAAAAACCGAAAGATATTATAGAAAGGCAATGCGATATAATGGCGTTTAATAACGAAATCGATAAAGCGTTATCTTCACGGCGGTAGATAGAGTGTACGTTAAAGGCTTTACCGCTCACCTAGAATGGGCTGGCTTATTAATAAAAACTAGAGACTGCCTAAAGTGGCGGATGAGCTCTCTATTGTATGGTCCTACCAATTTTTTCATTTTTGATTTTTTCAAATATATTGATTTTCATTTTGCTGTGTCAAAACTAGCATAAATCAATTTTAATCTGCACTTGGATTAAGTATTAAGAAAGTTACTTTTACTATATAATGATTATTCTTTTGGACTGGCTTGTAGGAAAAGCAAAAAAGATCTGGCGGGTTGGGGAAACAAGGGACTGATTTGATTGATCTACCTTAATATATATATGCCTTGTGTTGTGCTTTTATCAATGCTGCTTTTGCTGCACTATCAACTTTGTGATCAATCTCACAGTGTGGGTCAATTCCTCGCTTAGTCGTGCTCGTGGTCTAAAGCGTGATTTTTTAGCTTACACTTACGTAATGTTATACATAAGTCGGCACTCAGTCTGCACGCTTTTGTAATGGTGTATGGCATTTTGGCATAGGTGTACCACCTGTTTGGGTTGGGGGGGGGGGAGTATTAGGTCCAAATTTGGCTCGGGGGACCCCACCAAAATCCGAAATTTGGGGGGGGACCCCCCCTAAACTGTATCCAAGTTTTTTTAGCTAAAAATGCTCCTTTTTCGATGTATATACAGTACATTAAACGTACTCAAAAGCTTCTGTCAATAGTTTTCGTATGCGAAAAGAGTAGCTAGGTTCATTTAGCACCCCACCTGCACCCCGCTTTTCGTGCTCGTTCGTGCTGGGGTTGGGAGTTAGCTAACTTTTTAGTGCTACGTTAGTGCTGTTTAGTGCTAAAAGTGCTAATCTCATATCTTACGGAATCTTTAGTATTCGTAAGGCTAAAATTCTGGCTGTGTGCAAAATTAAGAACTTGCATATTTACATGTTTTAACGCATAACATAAATAAATCAGAGTTTGTCTCTTATCATAGACGTTCGTGCTAATCGGAAGAAATAGTTTTAAACTATTTTGACGACCTGGAAGTATAATAAGTTTTTACAACCAGTCAATGGGATGAACTCTTAGCTAGGTCGAAGCTTATTTTCCGCGCATGCGTAGTTTAGTAATTTGCAATTTCTGCAATATTCATTCGTGGATTCATAGGTGAACCAGGCTACAGTTTGCCCCCTGTGAGACCTCCCCCCACGAGAAGGCCAGACCCCCACCCCCCATACCCGACCTCGACTACTCCTCCCCCAAGCCGAGCTCAGACCCCCCTCCCCCCCTAAAATGGGGTTCAAACAAGAGAAAAAATGCCAAATTTTTGCAAAATGTTTTGGAATTTTTCAAAAATTTTCTGAAAAAATTGGCTGGAAATAGATAAAAACACTAAAAAATAAACTCTAAAACACAATACGAGTAGTTTGTGAGTATATTTATGTCGAAAATAGCAGATTTTATGTCCAAAAAGGGCTATTTTTAGCTGAAAAAAATTTGGGTACAGTTTGGGTACAGTTTTTTTCGAAAATTTCCGATTTTTTAGACCCCCCCAAGCCAGATTTGGACTTTTTACTCCCCCCCCCCAACCCAAACAGGTGGTACACCTATGCGTGGATTGGGCTGTGCTAGACTTTGGACCATAGGTGTAACGGTGATTCGCGGTGGGGGGGGAGGGGAGGGGGCTCCCCCAACATTTTCTGGGGGGCCCCCCTCTGGAGACCCCCCCAACCCTCCCCCAAAAAATTTTTCAATTTTTATGTCAAAAATCGCATTTTCAGCCGTTTGTAATATTATAAACATCGAATCATGAAGTAATTTTAACATTAGAAAGTGGTTTTAAACTCTAAAACTTGATTGCCCAGGTGTTTCTAGGTTCAAAATAAGGCTAATATTCAGTTAGAAAGTCCATAAAACAATTAAAATTTTTGGCCAATTTTCGCTCCTTGGGCGAAAATACCCTACCCCTACCCCTCCCCAAAAAAATTGCTGGGGGGTTGAAAAAATGCTTGGGGGGGGGCAGAAAATAGAAAATAAAAATTTTAAAAAATAAAAAATTTACACAGTGAAAAAGTATATAATTTACACACCAAAATGCATAGTTTCCGTGGAACTTTGGGTCTGGGGAGGGTCATAGTTTCCATAGAACTTTGGGTCGGGGGGGGGGGTAAAGTTTGGAAATTTGGTGGTCGACCCACGAAATGTGACGGGGGGTACCCCCCTCCCCAACCACCCCTCCCCCAGAATTCGGACCTCAGAACATAGGTGTAATTGGGGGGGGCAAGTGGCAACCCCCCCCAGCCATTTTTACAAACTCCCCCAAAAATTTTTGGGGGCCCCCGCCCCCCCCCCCCACCGGGGGGGGGGGGTAGTCGCGCCGAAGGCGCGAGAAATTGGCCAAAAATTGGGTATTTTTAGGGTAAATTCTGCAAAATTTTTCAAAAAAGTCCGAATTTTTGGCTTAAAGTGTTTATTATTGCGAGAAATACACGTTTTTAACGGTTTTATGGACTTTCTGGCTCAGTATTAACCTTATTTTAGACTTAGAAACATGTTGCCAATCAAGTTCTCGAGTTTAAAACCCCTGTGTAATGTCAAAATTACTTCATAGTTGAATGTTTTTTGGCATTAGCAATGGCTGAAAATGAGATTTTTGACATAAAAATAGAAAAATGTTTTTGGGGGAGATTTGGGGGGGGGTCTAAAAAGGGGCCCCCCCAAAATTCCGGGGGAGGGGCCCCCCAACCCAAATCCCCGTTACACCTATGCCTCAGACATATATCATGACATACGTGACATATATCATCACGAAGCGCAACAGATGCCCTACAGGTACATATAATCCGATTTGGTCTAAGTCTTTTCAGTAGTTCAGGGTGGCCCGGCAAAGTTTGCCAAATTTTGGCACTTGGTCGGACCAAAATTTCCAAAAATTTCAAAGTCCCAAAAAATTTGTAGGGAAGCAGTGGGAGCTACCATAATACACCCTCCAGGGTTATTTTGGATGCTCTTCAAGATAGGCTATTAAAATCCTAGACAGCTCATACTGGTAAGCCCACACTAGGGGTGGGTTTTTTCCCGCATTGGCGAGTGGGTTTTTTTCCCGCATTGGCGAGTGGGTTTTTTTCCCGCTTGACTATACATGTGTGTGTATACAATGTTATGTTTGCTTGCTTGCTTGTTTGTTTTTTATGTACATTTTAGATACGTATATATATGTACATGCACGATGCAGTGTACTCTTTGTGGGACGTTCACAACAGTGTTGACCACTGTCTTTTAATCTCATCATGCTACTGATTTAATTTCTGAGATAGCAAAAAAATGGATTCTTTAATACTTTGCTGCCATCTCAGATTTTTCTTTGTGTAGCAATTTTTGCAGTGGATTTTCTTAGGCCCTGACGGCGACATGGTTCAGCTGTCTCTGTCCGCAGAGCTCAGCCTAATGAAGTCAATCAACATGCAGCTTTGGGTATGTATGGCATTTTTTATTTAATAATGGTTTATAACCTTATTATACAAGAAGTTTAACATAAAGTGTATGTATGCTTGATTAATTTCTGTTAGTCAATTAAGCTAATCTTGAAACTTAATGGATTGCCCTAACTTTATTGCCGCTTAGAACTTAAATAGTTATATAATAGTGTCTTTCGTGCTAAATTTTGACGTTGGCGACATTGCTTACGCTACTGTCAAAAAGGCATTCCTGGATTTGTTTTCCGTGTGTCAATGTCTGTGTGATACTCAAAAAACAGAAGGAAATGAGAAAAATTGTTTGGTCTCCGCCCCTCCTCCAAACCCAACAAAGGCCAAAGTTAAGTTATTATTTCTTTGTAGTGTTAAAATGGTATTAACTAACTTCAATTTCTTTTGCGATACCAGATGCTGGAGCACCCCTGTGTTAACTTGTTACTAAGACTATAACCATTCATCATGTGAATCTACATACACATACATTATATACATATTAAGAATAACATATACAGAACCAAATTCAAATTAAGCTAATCACATAGCCAAAGGTTTCGACGGTTTCATCTACCAGATATCCGGCCCCAGAGGTTGTATGTAAGTATTCCATAAATTATGCTACACAAGAATGGTCTGAGGTTGCAGCCGAATTTTACAAATACACGGCAAATTGTGTGCAACCCCAGAAAATAAATTTGTAGCAAGTCGGCGTAATATAAATATTTCTGTTCAATATATACGTATATGTACGTACACAATCCTAAAGCATAATATGTAGCATATATATTATATACATATTATTAGCTTGCTTTCTTGTACACTTAAACATGACACATGGGGCAGGTTTGCGTACTTGTAGAGCAAAAATTTATGGGGGGGGGGGGCTCGAAGACGTACTCCAATCCATCCAAAAAGTTTCGTCGAACTGTCATGAAAAGCTGCTAATAGTGAGCATTGCAGTTTTGCATTTTGAATTTCTGAGGTCCGAATTTTGGGGGGGGGGGTACCTCCTTAAATATATATATTATGGCGTTCGGCCACTTAATTTCCAAAATTTACCGCCCCTCACCCCAAACCAAAATTTCCGATGAAACTATGGGGTCGAGAGCATAGGTGTGGACCATAGGTGTGTTGGGGGGGGGGGGGTGGGGGAGGACCCCACCCCAAAACGACAAATTTTCGCGACCCCCCCCCCAGATTTTCAGATTTTGCAGTCCCCCCCAAATTTTTGGCCAAAAATCGAAAATTTAGGGGGTTTTTGGCAATTTTTTGGTAGTCTCCCCTCCTTTTCGGCCGAACCCCCCTCCCCCCAGATTTTTTGCCCAGCCACACCTATGGTGTGGACACACGTGTAACGGAGATTTGGGGTGGGGGCTCCCCCCCGAACTCCCCCTCAGCACTTTTTGGATCCAGGAAGTTAGCTAAACTTTGCCAAAAATGGTCATTGTTTGAAAAAATTTTCTAAAATTTTGGCTTAAAATCGCTTTAAACCGCGCAAAAACGCCTAAAACATAGTTTCCCTGGAACTTTGGGTCTGGGGGGGGTAAAACTTGGCCGACCTCCAAAATGTGATGGGGGGCACCCCCCCCCCAACCCCTCCCCAGAATTCGGACCTCAGAAATTTCGAAAAATGGCCTAACAATGCAAAATTTTCTGTAATTTAGCCCTTTTTTTCATCAAAATAAGGCTTGTTCTTAACGTTTTAGGCGTTTTTGCACCGTTTTAAAGCGATTTAGGCCAAAATTTTAGAAAAATGTTTCAAAAAATGACCATTTTTCGACCAAATTTAGCTAACTTTTTGGGTCCAAAAATCGTTGGGGGGGGTTCGGGGGGCGGGGTAGCCAAAAGTGGGGCGAGGGATAGTCCAAAAATTTGGGGGGGGGGGTAAATTTGGTCGAAAATTTTGGGGGGTAACCCACCCAACCCCCCCCCCCCTAAGGAAACTATGGCCTAAAACGATAAAAACAAGCATTGTTTTGACGAAAAAAGCGGTAAAATACAGAAAATTTTGCATTTTTAGGCCATTTTTTCAATTTTCTGAGGTCCGAATTCTGGGGGAGGGGTTGGAGGGGTACCCCCCATCGCATTTCGTGGGTCGACCACCAAATTTTCAAAATTTACCCCCCCCCCCAGACCCAAAGTTCCAGGGAAACTATGCTATTTTGGTGTGTAAATTAATTACTTTTTCACTGTGTAAATTTTTTGATTTTTTTAAAATTTTTATTTTCTACCCCCCCCCCACCCCAACGCCCAAACTTTAGCAGAGCCTAGCCCAATCCACGATTGGATATTGCAAAAATTGCAAGTTACTAAACAATGCATGCGCGGAAAATAAGCTTCGACCTAGCTAAGAGTTCATCCCATTGACTGGTTGTAAAAAAATTATTATACTTCTAGGTCGTCAAAATAGTTTAAAACTATTTCTTCCGAACGTCTATGATAAGAGACAAACTCTGATTTATTTATGTTATGCGTTAAAACATGAAAATATGCAAGTTCTTAATTTTGCACACACCCAGAATTTTAGCCTTACGAATACTAAAGATTCCGTAAGATATGAGATTAGCACTTTTAGCACTAAACAGCACTAACGTAGCACTAAAAAGTTAGCTAACTCCCAACCCCAGCACGAACGAGCACGAAAATCGGGGTGCAGGTGGGGTGCTAAATGAACCTAGCTGAAAAGAGTTCTTGAAAATTGACAAATTTGTGCTAAAATATGCCTAAATTAGGCCAGATTGTGAATTATAATTGCCTATACTACCTTTTAATTGCTATAAATAACCACCTTTAGCTGTTTATAGCTGATTTACATCAATTTTTTCGAATTTTGTTCAAACATTTTCAGAAATTGCAAAAAAGTTTTTCAAAAATTTTGCATTTTTTACTTGGTTTGGACCTAGTTTTAGGGGGGGGGGGGGGAGAAGGGTTTGAGCTCGGCTTGGGGGGGAGTAGTTGAGGCCGGGTAGGGGGGAGGGGGGTCTGGCCTCTCCGTGGGGGGGGGGCCTCACAGGGGGTAAACTGTAGCCTGGTTCACCTATGTCCCCCAACCCAAATCCCCGTTACACCTATGCCGACCCCCCCCATAGTTTCCTGGGGGGGGGGGGGGTGGGGGTGTTGTCTGTGTTGGGAAGGGTATTCCCCCACATTTTCGAACAACTTCTTTACCCCCCTGATTTTTTGACTTACCCTCGCCCAACTTTTGACTACCCCCCCCCCGAACCGCCCCAACGATTTTTGGACCCAAAAAGTTACCTAAACTTGGTTAAAAAATGGCCATTTCTTGAAAAATTTTTTTCGACCCCCACCCCCTTTTTTGCCAAACCCGCCTCCCTACTTTTTTCGCCAACCACACCCATACATTAACAAGGGTACCAATTCCTGAGGGGTCCTGTTGTACGGTACTGTACCAAGTTTTAGCACAAGTTTTACCTGCCCTTGTACCATAGGTGTAACGGGGATTTGGGTTGGGGGGCCCCTCCCCCGGAATTTTGGGGGGGGGCCCTTTTTAGACCCCCCAAACCCCCCACGACCCCCCGAAACCTCCCCCAAAAATTTTTTCTTTTTTTATGTCAAAAATCGCATTTTCAGCCATTGCTAATGCCGAAAAACATGCAATCATTAAGTAATTTTAACATTAGACAGTGTTTTTAAACTCGGAAACTTTATTGCCGACATGTTTCTGAGTCCAGAATAAGGTCAATATTGAGTCTAGAAGACCATAAAACCGTTATATATAAACGTGTATTTCTCGCGATAATAAACAAGTGAAGCCAAAAATTTGGACTTTTTTGAAAAATTTTGCAAAATTTGCCCTAAAAATGCCCAATTTTTTCCCAATTTTCGCGCCTTCGGCGCGACTACGGGCCGGGGGCCCCCAAAAATTTTCGGCAAAAATTTCGATTAATTTTCAGTCTGACTTGCCTTTCCTGGCACTGTCCCTTGTCCCTTAGCTCTGATTTTGCTTGCTCTTGTACCGAACCTCCAATTTTTGAGGGGTCCCGTACCCCCCCCCCCCACCCCATACCCCTCCTTGTTAAAGTGTGACTGACAACATCTATGGTGAGGGAGGTGCTGGGGGCCCCTAACCCCCCCCCCAAATTGGGACCTCAGAAAATGGCTTAAAAATGCAAAATTTTTGTATTTCAACTCTTTTTCCGTTAAAACAAGGCTTGTTTTGAAAGTTTTAGGCGTTTATAGTCGGACCCGGGATAAAAAAACACCCCAAATACGGGTAGAAAGAAAACGGGCCGCCCTGGAAGCTGGTAGGCCCGGTGAGTCCAACTAATGTGTGATAATATAGCGCCACCCTAGATAACCACAAACCATAAGTATGAGCAGGGTATTTTTTAGGGATTTTTTCGGGGGGGGGTGATTTTTTGCAAAAATCAGCCAAAAATGGTATTTTTTGGCGTATTGTGCATGGTGAAACACAAAAAGTTCTCAAAAATGCCAGGATTTAAGGTAAAAATAGCCATTTTTTCGAAAAAATCTCCGGCGAAGCCGGAAAATTAAAAAATCTCCGGCGAAGCCGGAAATTTTTGAAAATTTGACCATTTTTGGAAAAAATGTAGACCTCATTAAGGGGAAAGACCAAAATCCCGGGAGGGGGATGGTCAATTTCGGGGGGTGGGGCCCGCCCCCCCCCTTTAAAAATACCCTGAGTATGAGACCCCAGGACCAAATAGAAAGTTTTTAGTATAGAGGTCGGGGAAAAAAACCAACCCGCAAGTGGTGGGGAAAAAAACCAACCCCCCGTTTGGGCGATGGGGATGAGCTAGCGGGCTGGGGGGTTTGGAACCACCTCCGTGGGAAATCCGATGGACACGGACCCCATCAAATGGAGATCCCCACAGGTGCCCCCTGGCATCCGTCTGGTCAACGGCGCAAATGGGTTCCAAACTCCCGGGAACACGACTGTGTTGGATTAACACTGAAGCATCTGGAGTCCTCAAATTATGCTACCGAGCGGTTGGGTCCAGTCCCCCACATCATTTCCATCCCGGATTCTCCGATGTGTGGACCTGACTATGCAAAGACGTGTGCTGGGCCAGTAGATGCCGAAGTGCCCTCTTGTAGCTTTTCTAAGCTGATGGAGCCCGGAAATGAACAACAACAACAACAACAGCTAGCGGGCTCAAATTTTGCATGCAAGTTGGTAGGGCCCATCCCACCTACCACACCAAATTTGAGCTAAATCGGACCACTTTTGAGCATTTTGTGACATTTTGAAAATTTTGGCATTTTTGACCCCCCCAAAATTTCAAAATTTGCCTATTTTTGAAGGCCTGTAAAAAATTTTCCATAGAGTTAGATAATAACTTTTAATAGTTTCTATGAGAACAACATGTGCTCTTTCCAAAAATGTCGGTCTCGCCTTCCTGCGACGCTTGGCAAGCTGCCAGCAGAATTTTTACAAAATGGGAAAAAAACCAAGGGGTGGGAAAAAACCAATTTTTGCTTTTGCTGCCAAACTCCCAAAAATGATTCTTATATAGTTGCTCAAAAGTCATCCACATAGCAAGTTTAATGCGTTCTTTCACGTGAACAGCTCAAAATTGCATTTGGACTTGGCAATTTTGTGTTAGCCGGTAAAAACCTCATTTCGGCGGATCGGCTGTTTGGCTCAGCTAAAGCGGCCAAAAAGTATATACTCTGGGACAAAGAAATACGCGAAAAAACACTGAAACAAGGTTTATTTTAATTTATTTCATCGAATTTCGAAAGATTTACAAATTTTTGCATTTTAACATAGAAACTGGCAAATTTGATGAAACCTAGCCAGTTGATGCTGCAAATATTGATGTTTGATTTTCTCACTTATTATACGGAATATCGCAAAAATAAGTGCAGATATGAAGTCAGCGACGCCGATTTAACCGGTTGCATGCATAAAATTGCTAATATGAGTTACCCTGACCGAATACTGGGGTTGGCTTTTTCCCATCGGTTGGTTTTTTCCCGCCATTGGTTTTTTTACCCCAGCTAATTAACCGTTAATTACTAACAACGACAGGACCTAGAGAGGCGATTTATATACCAAAATGACAGTCTAGATAGGGCTTGATAAGAAAATAATTTATAGCCGGATTGCTCCACTGGGTAGTTCTGCAGAGTCCAAAAAGTGACTACCTTGGTTTTTTCCCCGACCTCTATATGTTTTCAAAGTTAACCTCCCAAAACCACCGCCAAAAGCTAAGGGTCATGTCGGAATTTCCAAACTTCTCTTGCTAGCGTGGAGAGACTCCTGGCTCCAATACTTTGTATGTGGGTAAATATTGGCCCCAAGTATTAACACACAAGACACCATATCCCCTGCTGCATTGGGGCTCCACCAGCTCACCATTTTTTACCCCCAACATTTCGCCACTTTTCGGGTAAAAAATTGTCAGAACCCAGCAAAAAATTTTTTCTGAAGCAGTATGGGGTTTTAATGCGTTTAGAACGCTTAACTTTTTCAATTTCGTCAAAAATAGCGAATTTTTCATTAAAATAGGTCGGGTTTGGCTTTAAATGATGCAATAAAACACGTTTTCTATGTGATAATGCTTAAAATGCAAAAATTAAGCAAATTTCAAAAATTTCCAAAATTTGCCTGTTTGTATACGTAGTCGTGCTATCCCAAACCAGTCGAATGTTTTGGTCCAAGGAAGAAAAAGTGGGTTTTTCCCGCATGACTTATAGTGTAGAAAACGCGTTTTTCTTGTATATATAGATTTAGAGCCAAACTAGACCCATTTTAAAGCAAAAATAAGAATTTTTGGCCAAAGTTGAAATTTTGGCTTGAAATGACACCATGTTTGATTTAGACCCCCTGGAGCACCCACAACAGAACGAACCCAGGTAAAAGCTATGCCAGTTTAATCTATAGGCTCTGTTAAACAAATGCATGTATTAGTTTGACCTTTCCTGCGAATGCTTTGAAAAATATTCAATTTTGAAAAGTGGGGTTTTTCCGCCAACTCCAGGTCAACCCCAGGTCGCAGTTCGCACCGGATGGGTTAGAGCAGTATGGCATATATCATCATGAAGCGCAACAGATGCCCTGCACATACATACAATCCGCTTTGGTCTAGGTCTTTCCAGTAGTTCAGGGTGGCCAGGCAAAGGTTGCCAAATTTCGGCACTTGGACGGACCAAAATTTTCGAAAATTTTGGCTATTTAAATTTTGGCCAGTATATAAAGTGCTGCTGAAGTACAACATGGCCTATGATAATACAGATACATAGCAATCGCCTAAAATGCTGCTGGCACGTGCCGAGTAACATAAAAATTAATGCCGTATAAGTCTACTAACTTTGGAAGTGAGGTTTGCGTCTGGATGCGCTGCAGTAGAGTGCTGCTGAAGTATATATATATATGTATAGTCAACTGGCATGTCCATAAATTAGCTAGAAATTTTTGCAAATTTGACGTCTCAAAAACCCAATATATATTTTGACACTTTTGGGCGACCCCCAAAAAAGTGGGGGGGCCCGAAAAGTGAAGGGAGAACCGAAAAGTGGGGAGGGGGGGCTCCGAAAAGTGGGGGCCCCACCCCCCCCCCCCAATAAAAAATGCCAGGTCAAGCGGGGGGGAGGGGGGGCACCGAAAAGTGGGGGCCCCACCCCCCCCCCCCCCAATAAGAAATGCCAGGTCAAGCGGGAAACCCACATTTTCTTTCTTGGACCAGAACTTTCGACTGGTTTGGGGTAGCACGACTATATTTGTAATCAGGGTTTGCCCTAAGCTTTCGAATGAGGTATATATAGTTTGTCTCTCTAGGCCCTGTCGTTATGGATAAATTAAAGTTTTCCATGTCGGGAAAAAACCCACCCGGATTTTTTGCTGGAAGCCTGCCAAAACAATTTCGACGGTGCCGTTCGAAAGAGCGGGCTGTTATTAGTAGGTCTACATCGAAAAAACCAACATTTTTGAAATATATAATAATAATTTCAAAAAAATTGAATTTTGAAAATTTTGCAGTTTATTAAAACATAAACATAGGCAAATTTTGGAAATTTTTAAAAATTGTTTATTTTCGCTAGTTTAAGCATCCTATGGTGTAGAAAACGCGTTTTTCTTGTATTTAGAGCCAAACTAGACCCATTTTACTGCAATAATAAGCATTTTTGGTCAAAGTTGAAATTTTGGCTTGAAATGGCGCCATGTCCGATTTCGACCTCCTGGAGCACCCACAACAGAACGAACCCAGGTAAAACCTATAAAGTTTAATTTTTAGGCTCTATTAAACAAACGTATGCATTAGTTTGACCTTTCCTGCTAACGGTTAGAAAAATATTCAATTTTGAAAAGTGGGTTTTTTCCGCCGACTCTAGGTCATCCCCAGGTCGCACCGGAGGGGTTAGATCAGCATGGCGTATATCATCATGAAGCCCAATAGATGCCCTACAAATGCATACAATCCGCTTTGGTCTAGGTCTTTCCAGTAGTTCAAGGTGGCCAGGCAAATTTTGCCAAATTTCGGCACTTGGACGGACCAAAATTTTCGAAAATTTCAAAGTCCCAAAAAATTTGCATGGAAGCAGCGGCAGCGACAATAATACAGCCTCTAGGGTTATTTTTGATGCTCATACCGGTAAGCCCACACTGGTGGTGGGTTTTTTCCCGCATATTCTAATGGGTTTTCCCCGCTTGACTATATCATTTGAAAGAGTGGGTCCTTTTTAGTACATATGCATCTGTTCAACGAAGCTGGTCCATATTAGTGCGCTTAGATTTCTAGATAGGAAATCCTTAGATAGATCCGTTCCTTAGATAGGAAACGGGAGAGTGAGTTGTATAAGCAGTGTATTATTGATTTGATTTTGTGGAAATAGAATTTCAAAAGAAAATCGTGTTTCATGGAAGCACATCTGAACGTTCGTTTTCTGACCTTTCTTATTTATATACAGAGCCAGCAAGCGTTTATGTGGCGCTGATGTGTATGGATCGTCGGTTTGCGCGGAAGTTGTGAGCGGCTCCCCACTAAAGCCCCACCTTATCGGAAGCGTCAATCTAGTCTGTGTGAAACTTTAACTGGCAATCAGCCAGTTCAAGCCCGTACTACCTCCTCTAACCAAAGTCCCTTTCTCGTCTTCAGCGTTGTTTCGCCGCCTGAAGTTAGAGCAAGTTCCTTGTATATTATTTCGAATAAAATGTGTATATAGTGGGTTTAAATTAGTTTTGTAATACTATTAGACACAGACATTCTGTTGTTCAATCTGTTTGGTTTCAGAAAGTTTTACTTTGAGATGGCTTGACTATTATTCAGAAATTTATTTATTAAACCAGAGAGCCTAAAGCTTTTTGTTTTAAACATTTTTTGGTTAGATATATACTTAACGTTTCAAGGGTGCTGGCTCCTTTATATACATCGTCGCTGTGTTTCTCAGAAGTCGAAGAAGCCGACCTACAGATGCGGACATTGAACGACAACATTAGGGTCAACACTATTTTCTAGAGATGAGCATTTCGGCCCGTCGGCCCGACCTGGTTTTTGCGGGCCGGTTCGGATCAGGCTGTGCCGACACCCATTGGTTTGGCAGGCCGGGCCGGGCCGAGCAATATTTCAGCTAATTGGGAAATCGGTAAAATTAGCTAAACATTTACTCAAAAAGTTTGTTATATACTTCTTAAATTTAGATTTTTGGCACTTTTGTGTTTTTTGTCTGTGCTAGTTTTGTTCGCGTTTCTGTTTTATGTGCATTTTCGCAGCACGACAAGTTCACACTATTAAGATTGGTTCATCGTCCACTAAAAACTTTGGATCTTTTATTGCCTTCTTCTTATAATGATGGCCTTCGTATTATAATTCGGAATTAATTGTGTTGCCTTCAGTTTTTTCTAATTATAGTTTTGTATCCTGTTAACGCATTCGCTTTTCATGAAGTGAAGTATCTCTTTTCTGTCAGGCATCTGACGTTTTTGGTTTAGATTACGCATAATCACATTCCTATCCGTTATGAGCAACCGTCTGACCATGTTACCCTGGGAGTTGGGACCACCACCCCATATTCTGATTCAGACACCAGTTATTTCGGTGGCTCATTAACCGAAGCTCCCGGAGGTTTTCTGTCGTCCGAGCCAGGATTTTTTTTGAAAATCGGACCTGCGTAAATTTTGCGTATTTTTGTTTTCGAGTGCGTATTTTTATTTTCGACTGCGTAAAATTAGAAAAATCGCTTCTCAACGTTATAAACGCTATAAACGCATTTAGCGTCGAATTAATTCGTTTTTAAGAGTTTTTAAACAACCTTAAAGGTCTTAGCTTCATTTTACGTTGCGTGCCGATGAACTATGGTGTAAAAGTATGAGTATTTGATGCTAAATAGATACGCAGGGGGTCTGGGGGGCACAGCCCCCCAGAAGTTGAAGAAAATTTTAAACTTTTGATTAAATTTGCTCTTAAAACTTTGAATTCCTTGCCTGGAGCAATTTAATAGTAAAGTTAATTGTTGGTTAGACAAATAGAGTTTATGAATAAAACAAATAGAGTCTTAGAACAGATAAGATTTTAGTTTACTATGTCAAATCAAAATAGAAACAAAAACAACGCATGTATTATATATTTATACGTGTGCTTAGAAGCAACTGCAGACAGAAGGATCAATGTAGAAGCGAAGAGGTAAGTGGGGGGTCTGGGGGGCGGCTCCCCCCAGAAGAAGCCAGAGCCCAAACTACGTTGAATTGTCTCAAGAAATTAATTTAGAGCACTCTGGAAATTCTTGGTACCGAATTTTTCGGCTGCGTATTTTGGTGCGTATTTTTGTTTTTGACTGCGTATTTTTAAGCTCGACTGCGTAAATACGCAGTATTTTACGCAAAAAAAACCGTGGTCCGAGCTTAGTGGCGGTTCTATCTAAAGGGCGACTCTGGAGCAGTGCATTGGAAAGAGACCCAAAAGATTGGAAAGAGACCCAGTCGTCAACAGTCACAGCAAATGACTAGCACTAAGTAGAGCTCTGTGTGTCAAATTTAGATTCAACGATGCACGCGAAAGACTTGAAACATGCTGTTTATCAAGCCTTTGATGAATATGTGAAGGTACGGTACCATTTCCACTAACGCTCTAGTATTGTCCCAAATGTTATATGTATATAAAAGTCTCACTGCATTTCCCCGCCTTCCCCCTAAAATCGCTCTTCCCCCAGAATAGCGTGTCTTCCTTTGTGCCAACTTTTGCCCTGAAAAAAACGCGAAGAAGTCCAACTTCTCAGAATTCCTGTAGTATTCCATTTGGCCTACGTTTTTGATAAAGAAAAAGGGTTTTCAGTAGCCGCTATGAATGTATATATATACAATTCTGCAAAGTCCAAGAAAAAAGCTTGTCTGTACTGGTTAGTCGTAAGTCCAACTTAATCTCTCTGGACATATATACTAACATACAGACACATTGCGGTTTGTTTTCTTCAATGCAACTTGCTCGGGTAGTAGCAAGAGCGCATAATTGCACTATTATTAAGAAGAAGAGTAAGCCACTAGAGGGCTTCTCTTCACTGCGTTCCATAACGGTGCTCCGACCACAATACGCGAATGTTTCCCCGTTTGGGGGGGGTCGGCCAAATCGACAGCGCGAGCGCATACCCCCTCCGTTTGGTGGGGGTTAGCCAACAGCCAATCAGACTTCAGAAACCCCAGTAGATTGTACTTTACCGTAACTCACGTATGACTACATTGCGACTAACACCCACCTAACATCGTCTAACAATTCTTTTACATAACTGAAATTGTTGAGATTAATAGATTGAAATTATTGGCATTAACGCAATTTTTTTACTTCAGGTACATCATGTGATGATTGTGCCTCAGTCAGATGGCGTTTCCCATGCCATGGTTCAGGTTGCCTCAGAAACCGATGCCTTTGAAGCCTACCGATGCGTGATTGGCACCAAAATTGGTTCCAAGCGAATCAGCGAGTACCTGTGGACTCCTGGTGGCAATCTTAATGAGTCGTTTTCACTCAAACAGCTCCCACCAATGCCACAATGCTCATCGCGTTCCAGTCTTAATTTAAGGCAAATTGCGTGCATTTTCACTTAGGATATTTTTAGGTGCTTTTCCTGGTTAGGGGGAGATTTTTGCAGAAATGCGCCAAAACTGCTGTTTTCTGGCGTATTTTGCATGTAGAAATGCAAAATGTTCGCAGGAATGCCTGGAGTTTGGTAAAAAATAGACATGTTTAGGTATATAAGCATCTTCGGCCAAGCCGGAAAATTGTTGAAAATTTAAATTGAAATTGAAAATTGAAAATAGCGCTAGAGTTGTTGCAATTTGTTTGTCTGGTGAGCTGGGTGGACAAAAATTCGAAATAGTTACAGTGTAATTTAGAATCTATAAAAAATATATTTTATATTTTGCAGAATGGGAGCTGTAGCTATTTTAAGCCGTGTTGTCAGCAAAACTTTGCCCATGATAAAGTTTCTGCAAGTGTTTGAGGAGCGGCACAGCTGTGTACGTAGCGTAGCTCTAATTTTCTGTGTAAGATAGTCAAAAGTTTGTCGAAATTGTGAGGTGGTAGCTAGATTGGTGATTTATAAACTACTATGCGACTCTTGTAGCAATGCAGGCTGCGTTAATGACGACGGTCCACTACTCGTTTACATCTGACTGACATTGACTTAAAGTGGAGTTTTTAGCTTCTAGCTAAAAGCTTTAGCCACTAGAGGGCTTCTCCTATTGGCATTGCGTAACGGTGCTCCGACCACAGTACGCGAATGTTGCCCCGGGTTCCCAAGTTGCCCCACCCCTATATATATACAAGTAACAAAAATGCTCCGCACAAAAGGGGATAATATGTGTGTTAGGCTACGTCTATTCTTTAAATTCCGGTTGAGAAAGGCATAAATCCGACACCGCAACAGTTGCTCAGCTCACTTAGGGCTTTCATTTGATACCAAATTTTACCACTTTTGAAAAATTTTATTTTTGACCCAAAATCGCCAAAGTCCTCACCCCATCCCACCACAGCACTCTACAGTCACTTTGGGAGTGCAGTTCTATGGCAAAAGTTGCTCAGCTCACTTAGGGCTTTCATTTGATACCAAATTTGACCACTTTTGAAAAATTTTATTTTTGACTCAAACTCGCCTAAGTCCCCACCCCACCACACCACAGCACTCTACAGCCACTTTGGGTACGCAGTTCTATGACAAAATTTGCTCAGATCACTTAGGGCTTTCATTTGAAACCAAATTTGACCACTTTTGAAAAATTTTATTTTTGACCCAAAATCACCTAAGTCCCCACCCAACTCCACCACAGCACTCTACAGCCACTTTGGGTACGCAGTTCTATGACAAAATTTGCTCAGCTCACTTAGGGCTTTCATTTGAAACCAAATTTGACCACTTTTGAAAAACTTTATTTTCGACCATTTGACCCTCCCACCCGACTGACCCTTCAAACGGCAAAGTAGAACGAGCCCAGCAAAATAGGTACGTCGGACGGCAAAACGAACACCGGGAATGAGCTGGGCACACCAGAAAACACCTATAGACAAAGTTTTGAGAGGCCAGGTATAGCCTACTATGGACCTCCAGGAAGCGGTTTCCGACGTGACCCTCCAAACGGCAAAGTAGAACCAGCCCAGCAATATAGACACGTCGGACGGCAAAACGGATACCGGGAATGAGCTGGGCGCACCAGAAAACCCCTATAGACAAAGTTTTGAGAGGCCAGGTAGAGCCTACTATGGACCTCCAGGAAGCGGTTTCCGACTTGACCCTCCCGACGGCAAAGTGGAACCAGCCCAGCAAGATGGGTGGGTTAGACGGTAAAACTGACTGCGGGAATCGATTCTCGGTGCCAGAAAACCATTGTATGGAAGATCTGAGCTTTCAAAGTTAAATAGATAGCGAGAAATTTCGATTTTTCATTTTTCGAATTTTCGCAATCTTTGACGGGCCACTGTGGTCGCTAGGGAAGTGATAGAGAAACGCAACCTGGACCGTTAGTTAGTTCAATATATGTAATTTCTGAATATAAAAAGAAATCGGCTCCAGCTCGTAACGTTCGACCTGAGCGACGACCACAAAAATGGTCACTTTTCGCTATGAGCCGACTTTGCGGCGCCACTGCGGCGCTGTGGCGCAGCTGCGGCGCAAAAAAAGTTGTGATTCTTAAATTCTTTAGAGGGTACTACTAGACCCCATAGCCCTTTAGGTTGGCCCACCGCTGCAGATCACGTGAAAGCGGCGAACATTATGTACAATACAACCATCAAATAGGAGAAACCGGAAAAAAACATCGCCGCCATAACCGGTCCGGGGCGCAACTTTTTAACGGTAAGTGATACGGGGCTGAAACTTCACACACGTACTAAACTCGATGTGCTCTACAATTTGCGCATGAAATCTGCGCAGGAGTTTGCGCAGCTTCTGCGCAGCTTATTTTACACTGTCTCCAGCCCCTTTTCACACATATTATAGGGCCGCTGCCGCGACCCCTATGATATATATATATATATATATATATATATATATATATATACATATACATATATATATATATATATATATATGTATATATATATATATATATATTAGGGATCGACCGGAATTCCGGTTCCGGTTCCGGTTCCGGTTCCGGCTCCGGTTTTTCAAAACGTACCGGAACCGGAACCAATTTTAGCCTATTATCAAAAGCAAAATGTTATTAAAATTTTCAAAACTTTTATCAAAATTTTTAAAACTTTTTGAAAAACTGCAATTCTCTTATAACCAGAATATGATTTATTCAAAAATTTTGCCTGCGGCGCTATTGCATTACTTAGATTGTTTCGAATTTGTAATGATGTCTAATGTATCGTTGTTATGAATATTAATATATTATAAAACAAAAAATAATATATACTTAATAACTCAGATTAGATAGCACAAGACCGCCGAAACTTTTAAATTTAAGTAGTGCTAAGATACCTAATGCTGAATTGAAATTATTGAAGCCTTACCGTCGACCTATGCTATTTCAAAATTATAGAGTGCGCTGTTGTATAATCAGGGCAGTTTTATTTTTAATCACTTTACAATTTACAATACAATACAATTTAATCTTTTTAATTGTTTAAATCGAGATTGACTTTAAATACTGACTACGTAAGTTTATTGCTCTTTGCTTAGTAATTAATCCAGTGCGCAGAACAACAGAATTACTAAAATATTATGGATGGAACAAATAGCAATGGTTTTTAAAAATATTTTGGTCATTTAAAATTTAAAAATCCTGATGAAGCTAGCCAGAAAAAAGAAATTTTGTTCATTTCAAGTTGGAGAAATTGTGCATGAGATAGATGAAAAATAATAATTTTCATAGATGAAAATTTATATATTTCAACCATGCAAAAACCATTTGCATTTTAATCAGAAAACTCCAATAACAAAGTAATTATACTGAGATACGTATAATAACAAGCTAAGGAATTAAAAGTCGATGTTCTAAACAAGTCCAATTTTGTATACAGCTGATGTTACCTATGTGAGTTCATAGCCAGATTAAATTTTACAATACGGAATTTATACAAGAACAGTAATTTTCAGAAAAATTTTAATTTTGTCTGAAGTATATACAGAGAGAATAAAAGTAATCTAAAATGGTAATAGATATTTTTTGTTTTCTAAAAATGTAAATGGCATTATTATATATTTTTTATTTTGCGTTTTGAAAATGCTGGAACTTTTCCGCTTCTATTAAAGTTAAATGAACTTTTTGATTATGACTAGAAATTATCAGACAAGCCAGATAAAAACTAAACATGTTTCTGACTTATTTTGCGAAAGCTGTAAGAACAGTTTCTGGTGCTTGCAAAATTTCGTGGAAGCAGTTTCTATCTACTTATTTAGGTTAATTGAACATTCAGCTAACTATATATATAATTAAGAAATTAAATTTTATTTGCCAGTAAATCTTCTTTAAAAGTCAACTTGCATGCATGTAAAAATATAGATGCCGTTTATTCATCGAAAATGTGCTCGAATAATATAAATATAGCCACAGGTCGGCATAGCCTACACTCAGCCTACACCAGTGTAGGCTGGACCCACGCACTACGCAAGCCGATACAAAGGACTACGCAAGGCGCGCGAAGCGCGCCGACGCAAAATACTACGCAGTGCAAGTCTTTTCTTTCGGTAGTACGCGGACTACGCACTGCGCAGTCTTTTTAGTGCGTAGTACGCGGACTACTCACTGCGCAGTCTTTTTAGTGCGTAGTACGCGGACTACTCACTGCGCAGTCTTTTTAGTGCGTAGTACGCAAAGCCTCCGGGATTGTTTCTAATGTGCTCGGAAATACTAAAGTAGTGAGTTCTGAAAGTTTAATTCATTTTGGATTACTTTCGCTAAAGTTATCATCCAAAATACGGGAAACAATACCACCACCTTAATTAGAACATGAGTTTTGTCAGAAGTACGATATACTCACATACAAAACCCCCCGAAAATGTCCATCTCCCCTCCCCCCCAAGGTTTTTTTCAGGCCATAGCCATAGGCCATGGCCTAAATTTATGAGTCGATGGCCAAAAGAATTTTGGCCGTTGAGGCCATTTGGCCAAAATTTTTCGACGAAAACACAGTTAAATTTTATTGATTTTTAAGTAAAACCAGTAATTTTCTAAAAATTTTTCGATTTCTGGGCTGCGCCAGCCGCCAGCTAGTTACATTGTCTATTTACACTTATAAATTCACATTCAGTTAGAATTTCATTTACTGTTATAAAGATTTCATCGAAGAAATGCTATTTTTTAGTAGTTTAACTTCATTTCTATTAGTTTAATTTTCTACTTTCTGTGGTTTTCTATACTAGTATACTCCTATATACCTGTTTTAATTTTCATTAAAAATTTATTAACTGACGTGCATTATCATTTCTATGCTAACAAGGTTCTGTTTCTGCCATTTTAAGGTAAAACCGTAGTTTTTCTGGTGTGTTAAACTAACAGTGGCGATGGCGATTTTTGGTGTTAAACAGCGATTTTTGAATGTATAACGCATGAATACATGATAACTATAATTTTAACAATGCGTGCAATAACGCGCAACCTAAAAATTAACAAAATTTGGATGGCCTGAGCCCTAAATTTCTTGGGTGATGGCCTAAAAAATTTGAGTCGTTGAGGCCATTTGGTCTAAAGTTCGGCGACCAAAAAATACACCCTGCTCCCCCCCCCCCCGAAAAAGTACGAAGGACTACGCACAAGCCGTGACTGGTGTAGGCTGCAAACTCTGACCTTGCCGATCTCTGAATATAGCATATTCATACCATGTATAATTAATTTAAAATTTTAATTTTAAAACTATACATAATGTAGCAAAGTTTGACTATGCTATAAGACAAAAATCTCTTAATAAATTGCAAATTTCATGTTTCTGCATTGAAAAATAACTATATAAAATATAAAGCAAGCGTTATTACAATGTTCTAGTAACTATAAAAAAGCGAAAAATTGTGCAAAAATTGTCCAAAACGTCAGAAAAATTTTTCGATTTTTGTAGTGTTAAAGAGCTGGTTCCGGTTCCGGTTCCGGTTTTTTAAAGCCAATTCCGGTTCCGGTTCCGGTTCCGGTTTTTTGGAGTTCCGGTCGATCCCTAATATATATATATATATATATATATATATATATACATATAATATATATAATGTAGGCGCGATAGCGCCCCTACATAATATGGGTATAAAGGCGTCCGCGCGGCCCTCTGGAGACAGTGTTGGCCTGGTGCCAGCTAATTAGAGGTCCGGGAGGGATAAAAATGTTACCACCGTAAAGTACTCGAGTAGTACTACAAGCACCACCATACTTTTGGTTAAAATTCGGAACTTCGAAATTTTGCACTAGGCGAGAGTTACCGTGCGGTTGTTTTTTTTCTCGGTTAATAACGCTTATTGGAAGTGCATTTTCTAGCGAAGTGTTGGAACGATGTGGGCATTTTGGTCCAATGCTACTATGATATGTTGGTAGACAGTATCCCCCATGCTACCAAACGAAGGTCATTTTGGCACCCGGCCAACTTTGGCTCTGTGCCAAGGCCCCAAAGTCGGACTTTCGCTATTTTGGCACTTCGGTTGAAATCAACTTTTTTTCACAGGCTAGCAGCTAGATCGGTTTGGTTTATTTTATTTGAATATTTCGGACTATGCGCACAAAGTAACGAGGGGGATTTTTTAATTTCGCTCTGTAGCTTTCAGGAGGTGGGCCCAAACTTTGCATTTTTTTGGCCTGTTTGGGCGAAAAGTTTCTAAGTCCCACTTTTACTAGAAATGGCCTAAAAGTCACTAAAAATGGCGTTTTTCGGCCTTGAGGTGGTACCCACATATAGTAAATCGGGGTCGCTGAACACGATGAGCATAGTGCCGAGATCGGTGGATGTGACCCCTGACCCACAGCGCCCACCCACAGTGGGTCCGGTGTGGGTCAAAAATGAAAGGCATCAAAAGTGGTCATGTTTGGTATCAAATGAAAGCCCCTGGCAAGGCGATCAACTTTTGTCATTGTACCACCTCCAAAAAGTGGCCCCACCGACCTGTGGGTGGGTGCCCCACCCACAGTGGGTCCGGTGTGGGTCAAAAATTATGTAGGGGCGCGATAGCGCCCCTACATAATATGGGTGTAAAGGCGTCTGCGCGGCCCCCTGGAGACCGTGTTGGCCTGGTGCCAGCTAATTAGAGGCCCGGGAGTGGTAAAAAGGTTACCATCGTAAACAACTCGAGTAGTACTACAAGTACCACCATACTTTTGGTTCGAATTCGAAACTTCGAATTTTTGCACTAGGCGATAGTTACCGTGCGTTTGTTTTTTTTCTGAGTA
>JASAND010004135.1:0-50011 GCA_030248195.1 Trissonchulus latispiculum | reverse complement strand
CACAGTTTAAGCCGTTTAAGGGGGGGGGGGGTCACTTTTTTGTTAATTTTTCGACCATCTCCGATTTTGCTGATTTTCACATATTTTGTAGTCCCCATGGGTCCGCGAAACAAGACAAGTGCGTTTTGCGAAATATTGTTTCTACCGTTCTGTACATGCCCTCAAAGGTGACCTCGACATGTGTTAAACATAGGAAAATGAAAAAGTTAGGTTAAAAAGTTTGTGGCAGAAAAATTTTTTGCTGTATAAGAGTCAGAACTTTGAAACCTTTTCAGAACCATTAAGGACATATTGTAGAGTGCAGCTATCTCCTCTGAAACGATTGTGTTCAGTATTGGATTTTTGGCGAATTTTTAAAGTCAGAATTTTGGAAAATCGCCCACTTTTGGACCATGAAAAACAGCACCTACGGTACTCTTTTGCTTGTCCTGAACGATTGGCAAAAGCTACAGAAACGGCCAATAGATAGCTGCACTCTACGCTTAAAGCCACGTCTTATGAAAGTACTCGCATGTTTCCATCATCTACAGTAAGCTCAAAAAACTTGCCACAAAACAGCAAATTTTGCTAAAAATGGCCATTTTTCATAATTTTCACATTCTTTTGATAATTTCTCACTCATTATGTGGTAAAAGATCACCAAACTTAGCAGATTAATTAATATATCTATGTCTGTCACATATTGTGGCCAAAACAAATGCGTCAATATTGAACAGGCTGCTGTGGCGGCACCTTTGATCTTTATAGGTGAAAAATGTCAATTTTAAAATTTTTCCAAATATAGACAAAATGGGTATCAATCGATAGCTAATGGAACGAGGAGCAACTTTTCTCATACAACCATGGGTCTAAAATGTTGTCTGTGCAAGATAGAACGAGTTAAAGTTATACTGGGCAATCCTGCAAGATTAGGTCAGTGCAGCAGTCAAGCATGCATTATGAACGCTTGGATAGCTGGCCTTGAGCCACGTCTGCACTTAAATATTACCTTAGTAAAGGCTTTAATTTGGTGTATCGGTTAACCCTGCTTTCGGTCGCGTTTGGTCTCCACCTGACCTTGCAGGGCTCATCGCCGGAATTTTCAAGTTTTCCGGCTTTGAACCTGAATAACTCTGTCACAGTTTGATTTCGAACGCTAATATTCTAAGTTATTTTTCAGAACATATGGGGGCATAATATGTGTAAAAATGAGCGAAATCCGTGACTATCGATTTTTGACCAAAGTGACCCCCCTCCTTAAGGTGGCGATTCCTTTTGGGCACATATTGTTATTTGGTGGCGTAAATCAAGACGAAATTTGATGAAACTTTCCGAAATAAGTTCTTTTAGCGTTCTAACACCCTCCGCGCAATCCGGATTCAAAAATTTGAGACTTCCGGTCAGAGTGGTTTTTCCCAATTTTTGAACGTTTGGCACCTGCTATACAGTTATGACTATATGCATTCGAAAGATCTCATTGAGCTTCACATTTTTGCTTTTTAAAGCAAGTTTCTAGCTTTTCTCTACCGTGAGATATAGCCGTTTTTCTTGTTTTGGCGTAGAAAAAACGTCATTTTTGCAGAAATCAAATAATCCAACATTTCTTGAACTACGCAAGCCGTAAAATCAAACTAAGGGCGTCGATCTGAAGGTCTCACAGGGACAAATTATCCGACGCATGATCGTCTTTCAGCTGCTATCCTGTAGGCTGCTATCATAAAAAATGTAGTTTTTGCAAAAACACGACCAATTTTTTCCAAAGATTGTGGAGCATTCACCATGCAAGCTGGAGGGCTGCTACTGAACAAATGTGTTCTCCACAAATATACCCAGGGACGATTTTTTAGTTGTCCCGATTGCTGCTTTCTAGCTAAAGTAATCGCTTGACAAATTTGGAAAAATAGGCAAAATACCGGTTACGCACACATTTCAGCTTATTTCTCTACAACGAAGCGCGAATTCACAATAAATAAAAAATCGTCCCCAGCTATTTGATGGAGGTATCGAATGACATAACCGACGTCTCGCGAAAAAATTTACTTGAGTCTGCAAAAATTCTGGAAAATTATACTTCTTCTAAAATGTGTTAAAAATATTTTTGAAAAGCAACATTAGTTTTATGGCATGCATTAAAAAGAAAAAATGTCAAGCTGCATTTTGACATAAAAATGGCTTCTTAACTCCAAGTAATGAATGAGTAATAATGTTGCAAACTTTATGTGACCAAAGGGAATCACCACCTTAAGCGCGTGATTTTACGTGGCTTAAAAAGCAGTCAGTTTGCACTGCATTTTAAGCCATCGGCTTAAACGGCTTAAAATAGAACTATTTACGAAAAGGAGGTCGGCTTAAACGGCTTAATTTTAAGCCGCTACATTTTTAAGCCGATGTGCTTTTTATGAAAAGGATTCGGCTTAAAATTTAAGCCGACCGTTATTTATGAAAAGGTCGGCTTAAACGGCTTAAATTTAAGCCGTTTAAGCCGTTTAAGCCGTTTAAGCCGACCACCCTTTTCATAAATAAATGCAAGTTTAAGCTAAGCCGTTTAAGCTCTTTTTGCGAAATGGCCCTTAGAAATGTTTCTGTATAAACTACACGAATCACTTGTAGATCATAAATACAAAAGCGAGACAAAATACAGGTTAAGTCTTGTTAATTTCCACAGGACATCGTTGGTTGGTAGTTTCTATCAGATATACTTTGCTAAAATGGATTACAAGTTAGACTGGTATTCAATAAATATGAAACCTGTGGTTTTCACTGGTTTACAGGTTTACTCTACCGGTTATTACTCGATACGCTGATAACGCAAATTGAATGTGTAAGGATACGATAGTGATCCTAACTTTTGAAACCTGACATTTTCAGCCTTTCAACACCCCGTGGTTGAGTTTTTGTAATGGCCTCTCCCCGCCGACAATATATATTTTGGGAGCGGCCGCCACCACCCCCCCCCCGGCACCTGCCCCCCCCCTTTTCCATTAACAGGTCGCTCTAGTAAAAGTTACAGGTTTTGTCTTATAAAAACTACATTTTTGGTATTTGATTTAGGATTGTCAAAAAAGTCGAACAAAACTACAGGTTTTTACAGGAAACTCCAGTAATTTTTACAACTCAAGGGTCAGATAAAATATACAAGTTGCTTTTGCGGAAATTACAGGAAGCTCCGCTCCGCTGGTGACTGACCGCACAGGACCACTTTGTAGAAAACTACAAGAATTCCTGTAATTTCTACAGGAGCTTTTTAAGAGCGTGGCCTAACTTATGTAATGAACTGAGTTGGATTGAGTTAGAGAACTCGATTGGTTTGATTTGACTTCAAAAGTGGGGTCGCTTAGGTTAGAAGTTCACTCACACGGAAGGTTAGCGCGTTTGCCTAGGTAGACAAACTTATGTACCAGATTCCCGAAAGGTGATTTGCCAAAATCGGGGATCTCTACAGCTAACCTGTTAGGGGTACTATTGTGAGTTCGTTTAGGCGAAGAGGGTTAGGCTCTATCCAATCACACCTGGAGTATGGATAGGAATGTTCTGACGCAACAGGTCAAAACTCTAAGATCAGACTGTTAGTCTTTAACTCTTGATTCAGATCCAACTTACTAGGATCTGAGCAATTTACCCTTTGTATTCCTGGGAGATCTCACCTGGATCTCTTTTCAGCAGCTGAAATGTAGACTACGATTTGCACGCAACAAGATTAATTTATTAGCCAAGAACGCTATATTTATAACAAAGGAGGACAGAAAAGGCTTCACGGCAATTGGCAGTCCTTGGTAGGGGAAAGTTATTTTAAGGGACTGGAGATTTCCGAATAATAGATTAACTAAGTTAGTGTCTGACCGGTTAACTATTAACTTGAGACTAATTTATTAGTCCTCTTCTTCAGGTATTATGACTGGGCACGTTAGGTGTGTTGCGTGTCGTGTATTTTAAATTCAAATCTACTCTCTATTCGTCCTTTACAGAAAACTACAGTACAGGTTCAATATAACAAATAATTAGCTAAATTTAACAGAGTGTCGGATATTACAATTCCGGTCTATGGAGTTGGGTGATCCCGTCAGGTTACGCCTGCAACCTCACGATTGGTTAGAGAAGTTCGGAATACCAACAATTCAGGGGTCGGTCTGGGCGGGGTGATACCGGGAGATGGCTATAAGTATAATTATAAATTCAGTTAAACAGGTAAATTAATAAGTTCTACTGGCTGTCTTCGTGAATCAGATCGTCTTCTTCTATTATAGTTTCGCAGTTGGCCTAAGCCAGAGACAGTGTAGGAACGATAGCTTTTAAGGTGACAGGTGTAAAGGTATGAGTTGCCTCAGTAAAGAATAAATCTAGACTCAAAAGAAGACTACTAGGTTCGTGAGTGTGCGCATATCAAACTCGTAATCTCGTCCCTAAACTCGCTAATTTCCCTAAACGACTACAGCAGGCGCCGGCAATCCAATTTCGGTACCGTGAGTTTACTGTTTTAAGACAAAATATAAATTTTACGACAATGACAAAAAGCAGAATTTACGGTTCCAAAGCATAGAAATTCCCAGAGCAAACTCTAACAAAATAGCAAAACAAAAAAAATGAAACAACAAACCAGAGTAGGCAAATCCAAGTAGAGGGCGTCCACCCCCAAAACTCCCAACACTGGACGGACGGTCGTAAAGCGAGAGCTCCGAGACGTGAACCGACCGAGTTCCCCAGAATTTCAGACAAGACTGACTTTTTCACTAAATCTTTAATGGCGGACACAATTTAGCTAAGGAACCGAGGTTCCTACACAGAAGTACAATTTTCCATTTATCGTTCATAAAGATAACGCTCCATTTTCTTCATTTTAGATAATTTCAAGTGAAAATCAAAGGAAATAACTGAAAATAGTTCACAGATTACCCCCTCTTTTGAAACGCGCGCCCTCGCCGCGGCCTCCAGGCAAAGTTAGTAGCCATTAAAAGGAGGGTTAGCCTACGTAACTTAGGTACTAGTAGAGGTAAAACGTCGTTTTAGTAAGCAGAAAAATTAAAATTGTATCTCACTCGAGCCCCTGGCTTTGCCAAATTTTAGGGGTCTGTTTTCGAGACACGGGTAAAGCTACTTCGGCACGTGCCGGACCACACACAAACATTAGAGTACATAGACTCAACACAAAACATAGAACCCTTCAGCCGCGACGGGAGCGCAGGTCTCAAAAGGGAGAGTAACCCAAGAAAATTTTAAAGAGCAAAGGGGAAACTCTACTTCAAACATCACAATACGGGAGCACAAATGCAAAGCTAGAGAGTATAGGAACTAGGCAACTATACAGTAGAAAATATACTATGAATGACTAAACAAAGAAATAGAACTTTAACCCCGGCTGTATATGAAGAATATATGGATATATAAGTGCTCCGGGAGAGGCTACACCGGAGGAAAATTTATAGAAATTTATGAGAAATTGCGCGAAAAGAGCGAAAACATGCACGTATCCAGTCCAGGGAAGCCTCCCCCGGAGTAAGCATATTATGTACGAATCTGATTAAATGCCAAAAATAAAGCTGCATATGAATAAAGCACACATGGAATTATAGCTGCACCGAAAAAGATGGCAAAACTGGCAGGTGTAAATGGCAGTACAAAATTATGATAGTAAACCCGCGGTACATTAAACAGTGGAAAACAAAACAGTTAGAAAAAGAGAGTAATATACGACATTGTATAGGACGGACAAACCGAACTAGGGAGCACCCTTTTGAAAAATCTCAAAGAAACTACGAAGGTAAAGGTAGAAAAGTTGGAAGTATCAGCAAAATTTTGAAAGGTAAGCATCAAACGAAAACCCCGTAACATGTAACCCGAAACAGATTCCCCCCAACTTGTTAAAACTATCAGACAAATAAAGCAGAAAAATGGAATGAAAAACACACAACACGATTTAGAAAAAATGGGAAAGGGGGAGGGGGAGCGAGCGAGTAGGGGGAACCGGAATGCACACAATCACAACAATATAGACTGATATATTATAAAGTTCAAAATGGATAGGCCAGGGAGGCCGCCAAGAACCACGCCGTCAGGGGGAAACCCCACAGCAACCAGCAACCGCTGAGCGGCCAGGCGAGTTGGGGAGGCCAGAGGGGGATTTTGAGTGCTGGGGTGGGGAACCGGTAGAGGGGGAGGTGGGGGGCTGTGTATGATGTAATTTTGGTGCAGAGGGACCCCCGGCACAAACTGGAGTACGGTGTACCGAAATATGAGAAGGAGCCTTAGCCCGATCTGGCTGGGGGTTCCCATATTGGTCACGAGGAATGACATGCCCCCCAAGGTGAGACAGCTGTGGTGCTTGAGAATTTGCCGGCGGTACGTACGTATTATTCTGGAAATCTGCCACCGAAGCCGCCGGAATACTATATGGAATTTGAGTGTTGGGTAAATAATTGGGCTCTGGGGGGTGGTGCCCCCCACCAAAATTCTGCTCCATATAAGATGCGGGGGTGTTATGACTTGAACCGCCCCCTTCTGACAGAAAACCCGAATTTTGACTGTTCGCAGAATTATAGACAGACCCATTTTCTGAGCAGGCAACGTTTTCCCCGGAATTTTGCTGAAAATGTGAACCATTCGGGGATAAAGGGGTCCCGTTTTCAGCCTGCCGAAGAAACGTCCCCACCACTTCGGGCGAAGCCAAAACATTTTGCCCAAAATTTTGTAAAAAATTTGAATCCACGGGAGGGGGACAGGAGCCGTTTCCGACCGGCCGGGAGAGTGTCCCGACAACATCGGGCGGACCCTGAGGAGATCGGGGAGAATACGTACATTGGGGGGGAGGAGCAGTAGCCCCACCTTGAGAAGTTTGGGGGAGGTAATAATTTGGAGGAAAAGGTGAATTTTGAGTTTGTTGGGAAAGGGAGGGTCCCTCTGTGGCTTGCCCAGACAACGGTCCAGACACACCATTAGGGGCCGCCCCATTTCCCAAAAGATTAGAAGGTGAAGATAAATTTTGAGATTGTTGGGGAGGAGGGGGTCCCTCTCCGGCTTGCCCAGACAACGGTCCAGACACACCATTAGGGGTCGCCCCATTTTGTAACCCCATAGCAGTAAGAACAGTTTGGGTACTCTGAACAACATCAAAACGAGGGGAAATAAAATTATCAAAATCCCGACGAAAGTTTGAATTTTCAGAATTTTGATCTGCTAAATTTTGGGGGGAGGGGATAGGTAATTTACCCGCCCCTAAATTACCCGGATTTTCAGTCGGGAGGGAAGCAAACTGAGAAACAATCTGAGAGGGGCCGGAAATTGGTCCCCCCAACACCTGTACCGAAGTTTCTCTCCGGTCCCTAGTTAGTTCTCACCCAAAATTTTGCCCCACTGGCTCCCCACCTGCTGGAGAACCCCAGGTATTCATCAGGGCCCCCGAAAAATTTATGTCCCCCCGAGACATTTCTCCCAATGACCGTCCCCTAGAAACGGAATGACTGCGCCGATTCCAGGGTGGGGTCGGGGGTCGAACAGCACCACGAAAAATTGGGGGTGGGGGGGTTCAGAATTTCATAGGTGTGGAATTTCAGCATTTTGGGGGTGGGGAGATTCAAAATTTTGTAGGTGTGGATTTTCAGAATTTTGGGGGTGGGGAGGTCCGGAATTTTGTAGGTGTGGATTTTCAGAATTTTGGGGGTGGGGAGATTCAAAATTTTGTAGGTGTGGATTTTCAGAATTTTGGGGGTGGGGAGGTCCAGAAAAGTGAACCCCCGAACGTCGCGGCACAACTGGGGAAGAAACTGCAACTTGTGGGGGTGGGGGAGGGGGTGGGTTTGAACTATAAGGGGGGGTCGGATTTTGTAAATTTTGGGGGGAGGCAATCCCCCCGTTTCCCCCATGCTGTCGCCCCCCCAAATTTGCAGGAGACTTTTGGAAAAAATGGCGGTTCAGAAAACTATCCGTAACTTCCGGCGCCTGTGAATTTGGGGGTAACTCTGAAAAAAGACGAACTGTTTCGTCACGAAGTCTTTTTAAATAGCGAGTCAACGGGCGAGACGAATCTGTCGACGAGTTTGACATGCTACCCTCCTGAAGAAACGGTCGCCAGTTGTAAAGGTATGAGTTGCCTCAGTAAAGAATAAATCTAGACTCAAAAGAAGACTACTAGGTTCGTGAGTGTGCGCATATCAAACTCGTAATCTCGTCCCTAAACTCGCTAATTTCCCTAAACGACTACAGCAGGCGCCGGCAATCCAATTTCGGTACCGTGAGTTTACTGTTTTAAGACAAAATATAAATTTTACGATAATGACAAAAAGCAGAATTTACAGTTCCAAAGCATAGAAATTCCCAGAGCAAACTCTAACAAAATAGCAAAACAAAAAAATGAAACAACAAACCAGAGTAGGCAAATCCAAGTAGAGGGCGTCCACCCCCAAAACTCCCAACACTGGACGGACGGTCGTACAGCGAGAGCTCCGAGACGTGAACCGACCGAGTTCCCCAGAATTTCAGACAAGACTGACTTTTCCACTAAATTTTTAATGGCGGGCACAATTTAGCTAAGGAACCGAGGTTCCTACACAGAAGTACAATTTTCCATTTATCGTTCATAAAGATAACGCTCCATTTTCTTCATTTTAGATAATTTCAAGTGAAAATCAAAGGAAATAACTGAAAATAGTTCACACAGGAAACGTACAGAAAACAGACTGCATTTTAGATAGTTCTGAGTATATGAACTAAAAATCGGGATAAGATTAACTTCTGATTTAGTCTTTTGGTTAACCCAACAGTGATTCGGTTCGCTCGGTCAAAGTCTCTGCCACAGATTCTTAGACTGCAATTTCCTTCTCCAAAGTACCTTCAATTGTACTGAATCGCGTTCAACTGGACTACAGATCAAGGCAGGCAAATCAATCAAGCTCTACTGGCTAATCTTCACTGGATCACTGGATTACAACTACGGACTCTACAGGTAAGGCTCATCAATCCACTTAAAGTCTCACTGGACCAGAATGCTGAGGATCCAAATCCGGCAGGAATGACCTTCGACGAACCTGAATCAAATGGGTTAAAACCCATTAGTTCAGAATACAAGTGCGGGAATCAAACCCAGCAACTATTACCCACTTATAAGGCTTTCAGAGACGAAATTTAGAACTTTAGTAAATTCTGATTGAGATTTTGTTGAAAAATTCGAAATAGCACTCTTCAACCGCCTTAGCGAGATAAAACGTGATCAATTATGCGTTATTAGCTTACTATAGGCAAAATTTCACCGAATATAAGATTTTGGGCGATTTCTTGCATGGGAATGCAAGAAATCGCTGATTCACTACTCGTCAATATATAAAGTTTGAGCTGTAAAGACAATATGCTTTGTAAAAATACAAACTACAGTCAAATTAGTTGCCCCGTTAAGGAGAACAAGTGAGGGCAAGAGTGACAATTTTAACGTAATTCCTGCAATTTAATTAAAACTGACTTTTGCCTTTATGCTAAAGACTGACAAAATGTATGAGTTATTTTGCAATGCACTGCAAGAACTACTAGCTTGAGGTGAATTTACTGGCACAGATCTAGGTAATTAACACATACAATTAATACGAAACAGTGGACCGACTTAGCTAATTTATATTACAACTTTTGGGACAGAATTCGGCTCTAGATAGGTGAAACAGACCAGCACGAAGTCCTTTATCTGCGATTCGTCCACTCCCTTCTTGCGGGCATACCTACGTGGACGAATCGAGGACCACCTGGTAATATCAGCTTATCCTGGGGGTCCCCGTGACCCTGGACTAGATTAGCTACCTAATTTGCATATTACCTTGATACTGAAGTAGGTACTCATTCACACTGCTTATCACACTCATATCCCTCAGATCAACAAGTATTCAACAACAAACAAACACTTGTACACATTCACACCATTTTCCTGCCTAATACAGGAGTTCTAAGGTAAACTTCACGAAGATTGGTCTCATGCACCAGATGAGAACCGGTGAACTACCACATATTACGATAATCCGATTTAACTAGGATTTTGACTTAAAACGTTATCTTTTCTTAATATAGAGTCTACTACAATCTACCGTTCGACAATTATTGATAGAGCATACTACAACTTGTTGAGTCTTGGAATCTCTGGATTATCCCAATATTGTTAATTACATCATTAATAATCATTCACTCGACTAACATGCATACTGATTTGACAATTCTCACAACCCTTATCGTACAAGGGGAATTTCCGTGAGTTGTCACCACAACTACACAAAACACTCATTCCACATACATGCAAATCAGAACGTTCTACAACCATTCAACCAAACATCCTTGAAACTCGGTTAATTTCGGAACCTCACGCTCCATGAGGAGTTTACCCGAATAACCATCTTAGGTACGTTTTAGGGACACATTCACGTCTAAGTTTTGTAACACATTCACACCTCAGTCTTGCAAAACATTCATACTTCAATCATACAAAACATTCACACTTCAATTGTACAAAATACTCATATTAATCATTATCTAGCTACTTAGACTAAGTAATAAACTAAACTTAGGCTCATATGTGTGAAGAATTTGTAAACTTTGAACTTTGTTGTGCGCGAGTCTTACGGCTTTTGCAATTCCTCAGAATTGCCTATAAAAGAAATTTTGTGAAAAACTCAAACTTCACAAGTTTGGGAAAAAGGTATAACGTTTAATTTTGGTGAAAGCCAGTGAGTAATAACTGCTAAGCAATTATTACTAACAACAAAGAACAGTCAAGTAAACTAAATACACAAGTAATTAAAACTACGAAAAGTGAGGAAGCCGGCCATTCCTCTTAAACGACTGCTTGATAATTAATTAAATTAAACCAAGAGTACATAATAACTAAGAGTGTGACAAGCGTCCCACTCTTAGTTATTAGGCTGCAGACATCATCTGCACAATAACGGCCTACCCCCCCCCCACAACTGAGTACCTGGTGACCCCCCCACAACTGAGTACCAGGTACACAATTGTGTAGCAGCACTCGCTTGTATGTTTACATGTTGAAGCTCAAAAGTGGCCAGCTGCTGATAGAATGTTTTTGGCTTCAACATGTAAACATACAAGCGAGTGCTGCTACACAATTGTGTACCTGGTACTCAGTTGTGGGGGGTCACCAGGTACTCAGTTGTGGGGGGGTCACCAGGTACTCAGTTGTGGGGGGGGGGGGTAGGCCGTTATTGTGCAGATGATGTTTTCTGCTTGATAACTAAGAGTGTGACGCTTGTCACACTCTTAGTTATTATGTACTCTTGATTAAACATAAAACAACTCAAGTTTTAGAAATTAGCTTTTAAAACACCCTATATTTTTAGTGCCTAGTGGTTTTACTGCCGACCTAACGCTAAAAATAAAACATAATACTGACTATGAAAGTTTTAAGTCATTACAGGGCTTTCGCAAAAACATGGCCGGCAACTCCTAGTTGCCGGCTGTGGGGAATTAATCCTTCTAACTAGCTTATTAATTTCAGAGCCGTAATTAAGGGGCTCTCTAGCTCAGAATCAGAGGTTAGGGGTCCTACTCATAAGCCCATGAAAACTACGAAAAATAACCCCAAAATTGACAAATAAGGAGAATAATTTGGCCATAAGGCCTACTAATTTTAGGCCAAAAAGGCCGTGGCTTGGTTGGCAAAAAGGAAACGAAAACAAGAAACAGAAAAGAAGAGAAAGATGGACACATCTCAAGACCTCTATCGCACAGGAGGGGTTTACATGAGCTGTCCTGTAATTTTTGAATCAATCAGATAAAATAAAATGAAACGAAAATTGGCCCGGAGGCCCAACATGCTATGGAAATAAAAGCGTGGCCTTGGGCCCAAGAATAAGCTTCAGAAATCGGGGCTCATCGGCCCAAAAACACTATAAAAAATTGGCCATAAGGGACTAAAATTGCATATAAAAATAAGGCCCGACTGAATCCGGAACGTACACCAATGTTGGCAAGGCCCGGATCATGGGCACCGACTCCATATAGGGTGGAATATCCTTGAACTCCTGATGGAGTCGCATGGCTTCGTCCCGGTAGAGGTCATTGGGACATTTAATATGGATGGTAGTGTCAATTTCTGGGACCACCACAATTCTGGTGAGCAGTGGGAACGGATGGCCAAGGCCACCCGAAGACAGCGGACGGGGGTGGCCTTCGTGATAGGGAACATCAGCGGTTCAGATGTTCCAGCAATTTCTCTGAGGAGGGCCAAGACTTGGGGATTTTGGAGGGCACATCCTCCAATCACGGCCACACGGGGGCGCACGGTATAAATACCTTCAGGGTCCTTCAGATAGACCCTGAAGAATTCCAACAATTGGCCGAGCATGTTGGCGGCCTGATGGGAGGCACAGTGATCAGAAGCCTCCTGATCGAGGGTCTTCTTAGACACCTCCATCTCTCGAATGCGAAGGTCCAAGAGTTCCTGATGGATGCCCCAGAAACGATTTCTGGTGGCCTCCATGAGGCGACTGTCTCTGGTCGCTAACAGTTCTTCCTTGAATTGGGGGAGGGAAAACTTGGCAAAGAGGACTGCACCCATGACGAGGGTTTTGAACGGGTAATGATAGTTTGCATTCATAAGGAGGCGGCTGAGCTGCACATCCTCATTGGCCAGCCGTTTGGCCTCCTGGGGAGAATCGATTTTCAGGATCTTGTAGGCGGTTGAGAAAGATCCTGTGAGGAAGGCGAGGATCGCCTGGTAGAGGTTTTCGGCCGTGAAGGCGGCCTTATTCCAGTGGCGAATCACAATGGGATCGCCCTTGACATCGCGACCTTCTGCTTTTGCGAAGTTGAACAACTTCTTATGTTCAGGGGCATTACTCCTGAAATATATGTAATGCCCGGGACTATCAGGATGGTAAGGGAGTTGGAAGAGAGATAATCTCCTCAATTGTTCAAGGGAGTTCTGATGAATCACCGCAGCGTTGATGTTGTTCATCTAGAATGCAAGAAGAATAAATAGGAATAATTATCGAACCATAACAATCATTCCTCGACTTACGACATAGGGCTCATTAAGAAATACCTATTTCTTAACGGAGAATCAAGCTATGAAGTGCCACAGACTTTAGCTTATTAAGAAATACCAATTTCTTAGTTTGATTTAGTAATTAACACAGGGGCCATTTACATGTTCTGGCAATAAACCCAGGAATCGTGTACGTGTAGTTACATTATAAGTATACATATATATGACAATTAATATCACAGGTTAACATTATAAGACAGCTAACCAAACATACTTGATAGTAAGATTAATAACTTAAAGTACAACATTTACATAATTAACACTTGTGTGAGACGGGAAGGAAGGGCTTGGCATACTATTGGCAACTCTGGTTTACAGTTCTTGACTAGGCTTATTCAAAGATACATGCACATAAAACAAAGTAACTATACTCCCTTGCATATTTCATGATTAAAATTCCACTAAATCTTCTAAACCAAACTTTATACAAAATTGCTAACTTTCAACTTTTTGTTCATATTTTTTATGTTGTTTTTCTTAATTATATTTCTTTTCATACACTTTTCTTGTTATCATGTGAAAAATGACGATTGGGGATTTGCACATAAACAATTTGTTTGTTTAATTTTGTTATTTAGTGATTAATTAAAATTAAATTAAAATTAAAATAGGAGTTTTAGATTTATGAACAGTATTTTGTTTAGTGATTAAATCATTCAAAATATGTGATTCTTATATCGCACGTTAGGTAACTAGGTTTACATCTTCAATCGTCATTTTCGGGGAGAGAGAGCTTGCATTGAGTTCTCCCCCCCCCCCATTACATACAATTCCTGACACTCTATCTGTGCCCATAGGGCTTCTGGTATACCATACCAGATCGCAAGGCTGACGACCATGACCGAATGTTTTCGCGGGCCTGCGACGCTGCTTCTCGGCGCGGTCTAAACTCTTGAGGTTCCTGTGACTGAATTGGAAAGGGGGGTCCAAGATCCGGGAATTCTTGTGGCTGTGCCGGAGGAGGCTGGGCAGGTGCACGTTGTGGGAAGTTAGAATCTTTGATCACTTGGGAAGGAGTGGGGCGGAGTGCATAAGACCAGGATCTGATGACTTCTGGATAAGTCGTGTGAAACGGCTTCAAATGTCCCTTCCCTATATCTAGGATTAACATATAGTGGTTCTGGTTCACATGCCAAATGTAGATTGATCGGGTGTCAGGGTCAATGTCTGATCCTAGAAATGCAGGGGTATGATTGAACCACATCCAATAGTTGTCTTTTGGATTTACATAGGTTGCGATCTGGGTATTCAACATGTTAGCGGCAAGGAAGATCTCAACCTCCGTGGCGAGGGTTCCGGGGCGTGAAATAACTTCTGGATCATATTTCTTTGGGGCTTGCATTTGCTTCATAGCTTCCTGAATTCTGGGGTGGTGGTCGTAGTAGTCTCGCATTAACTCTCGAACTGTTGGATATCGATGCTCAGCACCATAAATGGCAGCAGCCAGTACCCGATAAAAACAGTTCCCATCTGGTCTAACATCGAGTACAACTGTGGGATAAGTAAGGGGGATGTCTTGACCCCAATCTTGGAGATGTGGATTGGCAGTAATGGTAACATCTCCTAATCGATCTGCTTGGACCTCCAGCCAATCGTTATTTATAGGGGCCCAGGTCATCTCCACAAGAACTTCAGCAATCATTTCAGGATCAGAAGTATTATCTTCTATGTCACTGTACTGGTCAATTGGTTTTCTTATGTCAGGAGAGGGTGTTCGTCTTCTTCTAGTGATGCGGGATTTTCTTTCGGGTTCTGATCCTAAAGTCGGGGCTGTTGACAAAAGATCTTCGTCTGAACTAACATCAGCATGAAGATTCGGATCTCCTTCCATTTCCTCAGTCAATTGATCTTCTGGGGACAGGGGAAGCACATGAGGTGCTGGCACTGGTTTCATTCGTCTGAAGTTAACCCTGTGTATTTGAGCTTTACGCGAGTTGGCTAATCGGAGGTCAGCAACTGGTGGATGAACATCCACTATTCGGTAGGGTCCGCAATAGAAGGGTCTCAGTTTGTGACTTACATTTTGTCCAGCTTTCTGGGGCGCTTGAACCATTACTAAATCTCCTGGCATGAATGAAAGTGATCTGTCGGACACCGCGGTTGTAATTTCTTTCCTGAGTGATTTGGGCAGCTTGAATGTGATCTCTCGCGTACTTCCAGGCCTTTCTTAATCCTTCGGAAACTTGAGCGACATAATCTGGAACGTGATGTAGCTCGGCTGGGGTAATCAATTTGTAGCTGTTGGGGAGGGTAGGATCCCATCCATGTGCCAAATAGAATGGTGTTTCTCCAGTTGAGGCATGCACGCTAGTGTTGTAGGCGAAAGTACAATAGGGGATCATCCTGTCCCAATCTATGACTCGTTGTAGTCTTTTTCGTGCCATCATAACCTGTCGTCCGGGTATCGGATGATAAGCAATTAAGCAGTTAATTGCTCCGATAAGTCCATCCGCCACTTCCGGTCCCACTGGTGGCGTAATGACTCGAACATTTAGAGGTGGGTTCGGTTTTGGTCCGGCGATGTCTCGGAAAAGTGGGTTTCTTGACAGTCCATCAGCATTGCTATTGTCTTTTCCGGGCCTAGGCTTGATATCGAAGGTATATTCGCTAAGTTCAACTCTCCATCGAGCCAACCGAGAGTTCTGAGGTGGGGCAGTCATGAGCCATCGTAGGGCCGAATGATCAGTAACTACCAGGAAGGATGGTCCTCCATACAGGAAATGTCGGAAATGTTGTATTCCAAATTTGATAGCAAGACACTCCTTATCATGTGTACTATAATTTTTCTCATGTTTCTTCAGGGATCTGGCGGCGTAAGCTACAGGGTGTTCCTTCCCATCTTCCTGGTCTTGTGACAGTACGGCGCCCAAACCAAGATCAGAGGCATCAGTGTGTAGAACAAATGGACGATCAATGTCAGGATGAGCCAATACCGGTGCTTCTTGTAGGGCTTGTTTCAATGTTTCGAAAGCTTTTTGGTGGGTCGCATTCCAAGTAAACTTGTTTTCCTTCTTTTTGAGTTGGTATAGAGGGCTAGCCAATGAGGCGAATCCTTTGATAAACTTAGCATAGTAAGCACACATTCCAAGGAAACTTTCCACATCCTTCACGCATTTGGGTTGGGCAAATTCTTGTATGGATTTGATTCGGTCGGCCAATGGTTCTACGCCTTTCGCAGAGATAGTATGCCCCAGATACTTTACCTGCGTCTGCAGAAATGAACACTTTTCAGTATTCAACTTCAAATCGGCTGCCATTAATCGATCAAAGATTTCTTGCATGATCTCCAGATGTTCACTGAAATCTTTAGAGAAGATTAAGATGTCGTCAATATAAATGATGCATTTCTTCCATTGTAGATCTCCCAATACTCGTTCCATACATCTTTGAAAGTTACCGGGTGCTGACTTTAATCCAAAGGGGAGTACATTATACTCAAATTGTCCATGGAAGGTATTGAATGCCGCTTTAGCTCGGGATTCCTCATCTAATTCTATCTGATTGAATCCTTTGTTCAAATCCAATGTGCTGAAGTAGTTAGCTCCCTTTAACGCAGCCAAAATGTCATCGATTCGCGGTAAAGGATAAATATCAGGCTGAGAAACTTGATTTATTCGTCTGAAGTCAACACACAATCTCCATTTTCCGTTCGGTTTAGGGACGTACAACATAGGTGAGGCCCATGGACTTTGCCAAGGCCTAATGAATCCATGTTTCAGCATTTCCTTGAGTTCTTCTAGTAGGGTTTCTCGCAGATGTACTGGCAATCGGTAAGGAGGGGAATATAAAGGTGAATTTGTTCCGGTATTGATGGTAGCCTGAAAGACTGAACACTTCCCCACATCATAGGGGTGATGTGAAAATACTTTTTCATTTCTCATTAGGGACTCACAGAACTGATCAATTTCTTGTTCAGTCAATTGGGCTGAAGGGCGTGGCATCTCTTTGTAAACTTCAGGCAAATCATCATAGGTGAGAAGTTGGCCTCGCTTTACTTTAGAGATAACTCTAGGAAATTCTTCTTCGGAATAGTCCATAACGTGGTTTAGGTGTAGAACACCCTGGCTTGGGGTACGAACATAATAAGACTGACAACCATCTTCAGCGTCCCCTTTCAGATGATTTCGATCCGGCACTTGTGGTGTAACACTTCCGACGCACTCATTAGCATATAGCTTGATAGGGTCTCTGGAATAATTTTCCAGATATATGACGATATGTTTCGAATCCAATCTAACCCTAGCGGGGAGACATGCTAGGGGGCGATCTGGGTGATGAGTGGAGTTAAACTTGTGTGGGTGAGGGTCAAAATCTCCTTCTACGATGAGGACAACATCAGAGGGGGTTTCCACCATTGCATTGATGATTGCTCTAGATCTAGCTGGTAAGGTAAAATTCTCCATTAGTGTCACTCTATAGGCAGTTTCCAATGGATGTTGGGGTGTAGATATGGGTATCGAGAAGGTTCCAGGCGGATGAGTTGAATGAATCTTGATTTCATTAGTGTGGACAGAGATTTCAAAAGAGGCATGGAATTTGGCTAGGAAATCTGTTCCCAATAAAATGTCTTGCGGGGCATTTTCACTTACAAAGAATGTGTGTGGCACTGGAGGGTGAGTTGGACTTCCGGGGAAGGTGATTTTACCTTCAACCTTCCTATCGATATTCATTCGATGTCCAGTAGCGGATAAACTCCATCTAGGCTTTTCCAACTTGATGGTGGGTAGGTTGTGTTTTTTCACCATGCCGTCAGAGATAACGGTGATATTGGCTCCAGTATCTAAAAGGGCTGTCATGGTAACACCATGAAGTGAGATGTCCATTAATAACGGTGAAGCACTAGGAGATCGGTATTCCGATAAATGTTCAGGTTCGTCTTGTATACTGTAGATACGGTCTCGTGTTCTTCTTCCAGTTGACGGGTCTCTAGATCGATTACCTTGATACGGTGGTGGGGTTACGGCTCGAGCTCCAGCTCTTCCGATATCGGGACTTACAGCGCGCGGTGGGCTCTCCCGTTCATATGATCCAGCTCTGTATTGGTGAAGTTGATGAAATGGTTCGTTTCCTTGTTGGTCTTCTTTTGGTCCTGATAATAAAGGTCTTCTGGGCCTAATAGGATTGGAGTAGCTCGGGTCTGGGGAATGAGGAGGATAAGGTGGCAATGGTTCTAGAGGGATGTCTTCAAACCTCAGCTGTCCTCTTCCTGGTGTATAGGCATAAGATCGGGGTCTAGCTCCTCTAGTTCTGCCTTCTATGGTTGAGTGCATTGGATGCAAGGGTCTTTCGAGCAGAGGCGATTGACTATGTAGTTCAGATGGGCTTGAGCTGTCAGGAGGTGAGGTTGGAGGGGAGGTTGGAGTTCTTTGAATTCCTGCTCCCAATCTACTCAGTCGTTGTCCTAGACCAAAACATGATCCACGTATTCGTTGGATGAGGTTATTCCGGAATTCGCCCATACACGGGGAGAACCAAATTGTGATGATTACTCCCACGACAATTAGAATGAGAATGATTATGAAGGCAGTCCAGACATTCATGTTGAGTGGGTGGATGACAAGTGCGGTGATGTTTTTCCAGCAATTTCTTAACAGCTTTGTTCTCATATTCTGCTCGTTCCAAATCAGTGAATTGAATAGGGACTATACCCAAATCAGGAGCTTCGAAGGGGACTCTATAGGTAATGAGGGGCGCTGAGTATTGTACCACCTCTATTGCGCTGGTTAGCACCAGATCACCAACTATGATGTGGTTGTAGGATCCATGTTCTATCCATATTACACCATTACTGGGTACTGCAGTTGTTTCTCCACGTGATACATGTTGTAGTTGTGGAGTTTGAGTCAGCATGATTTCGGAATGGCTGGTTCTGATTAATACACCTGCTGGTGTGGAAGCAAAATCTGTATCAGGAGTTAGAACTTTCACCATCATTTGTTGCCTGCAATTTGCGGAATCAATAGGAGTGGCTGAAACAATGGCTTTGAGACAAGCTGATTGGGGTGTTGAAATCAACGATTCCGGTCCACAAACCCATAGTCCCGGTGATGATTGGCATTCTTCAAGCTTGACTTCAGAGAATTCGGAGTTATGATGAGTAACCTCATGTCTAACGAAGCGCGGAACTGGGGCCTTCATCTGGGCATGATTTGAAAGGTCATTATATCCATATAGCCAACATTACTGACCTCATCAATAGGGGCCACATCCTCTCGTGTGGGAGTGGGTATTTCCATAATAAACCCAAAAAGTAGTTTTCTGATGTCCATTCGTACAGGATAGATCTTCCCAAATCTATAAATCAAACTAGGTTCGTCCCTCAAAATTGTCTGGTTAAGTTGAGCATGTCCATTCACTATGTCACGGATGATCTTACAGTTGATAAGACTAGGAGAAATCCGTCCGTCCAATCCAGCAGCCATGACGCTATCAATACTGTGCTTGAGGGAATGCTCAAAATTGGACACAATTAATGAATACTGCACCTGAGTACTCATGGTCAAGGCTTCACATCGTGCAGAATTGATCAATCCAACTAATTCTTGTAATGAGTAATGCATGAAGGAGTAAATTTGTTCATTCGCTTCAACTAACTTCTCCAAGGCTTTGGTATGAGCGATCACCTGTTCATCCAGTTTCTGAGTTGCTTCAATGACGGCATTGACCTTATCTTTTACGGATCCCAAATTGACAGTATTGGATATGGACATAACAAGTCCAACTATACCGATGATGGTACCGACGGCTCGCCTAGCTCTCTGGAGAGGGAATTTGGATTGTACATGCTGGAATCCGCTATCTGCATATAGGGATTCATTATATTCCTGATATTTAGGTTTCGAGGTGTTACATAGGATAGGGCTTTTGTCACAGATAATCTTCATTACAGATGAATAATTATCTGGTGTTGAGTATTCCACCATACATCTCATGATACTCTTCCGTTACTTTTCTAATCAGTCCAGTTAAATGCGGTTCATAAGGGCAGTCAGCAAGTAGTTCGTTCGCTCGATTCCGAGGAGTATCGCATTTCTTACACTGATCCCGAAGGTTTTCTGGAACGGAAGAGGGCTCTCCTCCACAGAGGGAGCAAAAAATACCCAAGCTTGCATCTTCTTAAGTTGTGGGGGTTTGGGCACCTTCATGTGAATCAAAATTGGGACATATTCTGTTTTGGTATATGTTGCCATTAATCCTTTAGGGGATAGGGCTAATCCCCATTTGGTGGATACCATGGTATTCATCGCCCTAGCCTTTTGAGTGAGGTAGTCTTCAGTTTCCTGTGCTTGGATACAGGGGACCAACATGGCTATCATCAGGCCAAAGGCAATCCACATTATTAGGATGGGAAAAGGTAGTGAAATTGAACCCTTCACTTTATTAGGTGGCTTAGGCGTAGGGGATTCGTTATGTTCATCCTCGGGGGAAGATAGATCCGTCTTTTCCTTCTTTGGTAGTCGTACGGTAGCGGGGACAGAGCTTGATCTAAGATTATTCTTGCGGGTTGGTGTGGGAGTTCTTCTTTTGGGCACTATCGGGGGATCGGTCGTTCTCCTGACGGGATGAAGGGCTTCCATTCGGGCTCGAGCGAGCAAGAATTGTTGGTATGATTCCCAACATCGTTCCCTTTCTCTCTTCATCTGCCATATACGACGTTCTTCCTTTTGGGCGCGCTTTCTCTCTTTGCTCTGAACATCTTTTAGGAGTCTACGGAGAAACTTGATATCTTGGGGGCAGAGATCAGATTCAGGAATATGAATTTCTCCAATTGCTTTCTTTATCTTCTTGATGACCTTCTTCCTTTTCTTCTTACTCTTCCTATTCTTTCTAGTCTTTATGACAGTAGGCTCGACGGCATTTAGGTTCACTCGGACTTCTCGAGTTCGGAGCTTCTTTGTAGCATTATCCAATTCCTCATCTGTATCTTCTGACATATCTGAGCTGGATGTATCTGTTGGGCTGTCCATGAGATCATTCTGGATCAATTTTCCTTGGAATAGGTTAAATGCCTTATCCTGGAGTGAGGGGTCAATGTTTTCTTTATTGTCGTCTCTTAGGCCCAACGTCAAGGGGATAGAGGGATCCAGCAGGTTTTCAACCCATAAGTCGAGTCTTCCAGCATGAGGAGATTCTTCAGGAGCTTCCAATATATCACTGTCAAGGCAGCAGTAAAATTCCTCATCGGAAACTGATCTTTCCAGTCTCTTCAATATCCGTCTGCTGACTTCATAAATGGCATCCTGATCAATGGGCTTAAACTTACTTTTCCCTGGGTATTTGATGAGATCGGTGATTTGGTATTCCAGCTGAGGAGGAGATGAAGCTCCACCTTGGACCATGAAGATACTAGGGTCTAGGACTCGGAGGAGTTCTTCTTCAGTGAGCATCTGTCCAAATCTGTCCAGAACTCTTCGAGCAAATTTCACAACTGGGCCCATCTCGACAGGGGTAGGTTCCGGCTGATATTCTTGTTTTGATTGAGAGATAACAGAGTTCTGAATCTGTGGTTTCCGGTCTTGTTCCGTCTGATTCTGGTCGCCTTGCTTCGTTTGTTCCATCAATTCCTTTTCGGAAACCAAGGGAGCATGCAGCAAGTCCATTGCCATGCTGCCATGCGCAAGTACCTTTCGTGCACTTTGCATCACTGTAGGCATATCAATATCAGAGTTTGGCTTCGTACCCATAGGTGCTGGATTAGGATAAAGAGAGATGATTCCATTATCCTGATGACTGAGAATAGGTCCAATTTGTGGAGTGGGGGACAGCCCAAGCTGTATTCTGAATTCTCGCACTGCTTCTCCCAACCCAATGGCCAAAACATCTGAGGGAGGGACTGACTGAAACCTGGGGGCAGGATAGGTTTGAGCAAAATCATGACATCGAGGGCTTCTTCGCAACCCTCGTCCGCGTCCCAATGACCGTCCTCGTGTTTGGTTCCTTGACCTTTCTACACCATAAGGTCCGGGGAATATTCTCGTTAGTAGCTGAGTCACTTGGATTGGCTCATTGATTGATTGCTCCGGAGAATTTTCCTTTTCTGTGTTTCCCTCAGTGGGGGAGGAGGTGGAAGATGAATCCTGTGAAAGTCTGTTTCACATGGGAAGGGTAGCCATACTCTATTGTCTGAGGTTCCTCCAATCTATGAGTGCGGGGGTAGGTAACAGACATGGGCTTCTGATACATGGGCAGGGAATAAAGTTCACGATCCAGTCGTTCAGTCTCAGGATCCACGGAATCCTTTTCTGCATTCAAAGTATAAGTGGATTTCTCCTTCGGCTGTTCAACTTTAACATAGGGAGGGATAGAGAAGTATTGGCCTCCCAGATCTCAGTCATTATAGTTTCGATTCATTCCATTTCCATTTCTTGGATATCTGGGCTGCCCATTGTTGGGTCGGAAGTTATTGGAATTTCCGTTGCTGTTGTTGTTGTAGTTATTGCGCGGAGGACCTGGATAATCAGTTCTGGGTCGGTAGGCTCCACCTCCGGGCATCGGCATTCGCGCTTTGAATGCCCAGCTCTTCCACAGTTGAAACATCTGAAATCATTGGGGAAAGGAATCTTGTCGTTTCCTCTTCTGGGAGGAGGGGCGGATTTTGACTGTTCAGGGGAGGAAATTTTGATTTCTTTTATTTCATTAGCCAGCACGGCTGTGCTCTGGACCAGGGAGCTGATGGTATTTAGAAGGGCGGGACCTGTGAGATTCGCGCTTGAGACGGCCGCTTCCGGATCCACTTCCAAAAAGGCAGGCGTTCCTTCTCCGGGGTAGACACCTTCTGCTTCTCGAGCCTTTTTAAAGGCCTAGGAATAATCTGCAGTATCCATTGGAACATGCGGCTTGAATTCATTCCGCAATCCTATGAGAAAGGTTTTCAGTTTGATGTCCTCCAACATATCAGGATCTCCTCTATCTTCCCAAGCAATCCGGGCGTACTTCTGTAGTCGTAGAGAGAAATCCGCAACAGACTCATGTGGCATCTATCTGATACTGAACAGCTTAGCCGTGGCATGCATATCTGTCATTGGAGGGATCATGACTTCTCTGAGGGCTCGGACAGAGGCTTCCCAGTCGTTCTGTTGCATGGCGCCTCTGGGCATGCACTTGAAAATCTCCGCAGCTCTGCCTCTGAGAGTTAATGAGATATTCATGACTTTCTGATAATCGTCCAGATTGAGTCGCTGGCTGAATCTCTCATAATTGACGAGGTGATCGTCAAAATTTCTTGATCTTTTCCAGAATAGGTAGGCATGTCTCGGTAGGAAGCAGCTATGGCCTGGTTTTGAATGCTATCACGAAGCTGGCCTAGTAGATTTTCAATATTCGAATTTGGCATCATAGGCACTTGAGGAAATACCAACTGTGGCATCTGCGGGTTGAATGGAGGGGGTGCTCCATGAGGACCAGGGGGTCCATGTTGTGGGCCCATGTTCGGGGGTCCATTTCCATCTTCATCAGCAGGATTGAATTGATCCATATTTTCTTCTGGGACTGATCTGTAGGGTTTCGGTTGATTCCTTGATAGGGTCAAGTTGATAGGGTCAGTTGATCCTCTCTTGATCTTAATGATGAAATCGTTGGGTCGTGATGTCTCCTCACTGGCAGGGTTCTTCAACAGGATTGTCTTCGCAAAATGATCCTCACTGGGGGCTCCAAATCTTACTATTTACCGTGTAATGAACTGAGTTGGATTGAGTTAGAGAACTCGATTGATTTGATTTGACTTCAAAAGTGGGGTCGCTTAGGTTAGAAGTTCACTCACACGGAAGGTTAGCGCGTTTGCCTAGGTAGACAAACTTATGTATCAGATTCCCGAAAGGTGATTTGCCAAAATCGGGGATCTCTACAGCTAACCTGTTAGGGGTACTATTGTGAGTTCGTTTAGGCGAAGAGGGTTAGGCTCTATCCAATCACACCTGGAGTATGGATAGGAATGTTCTGACGCAACAGGTCAAAACTCTAAGATCAGACTGTTAGTCTTTAACTCTTGATTCAGATCCAACTTACTAGGATCTGAGCAATTTACCCTTTGTATTCCTGGGAGATCTCACCTGGATCTCTTTTCAGCAGCTGAAATGTAGACTACGATTTGCACGCAACAAGATTAATTTATTAGCCAAGAACGCTATATTTATAACAAAGGAGGACAGAAAAGGCTTCACGGCAATTGGCAGTCCTTGGTAGGGGAAAGTTATTTTAAGGGACTGGAGATTTCCGAATAATAGATTAACTAAGTTAGTGTCTGACCGGTTAACTATTAACTTGAGACTAATTTATTAGTCCTCTTCTTCAGGTATTATGACCAGACATGTGCAGGAGGGGAAGTTCTGGGGGGGGGGGGTGAAGGGCGGCCGAGGGCCGCCGAAAAACCGGATTTTTCCGGTTTTTTACCGGAAAAATCCGGATTCTGGGGGGGGGTGAGGGACCCCTCTGGGGGGGGTGAGCTCAGGTCTGGGGGGGGTGGAAACCCCCCCCAAACCCCCCAAGCACACGTATGATTATGACTGGGCACGTTAGGTGTGTGGCGTGGCGTGTATTTTAAACTCAAATCTCCTCTCTATTCGTCCTTTACAGAAAACTACAGTACAGGTTCAATATAACAAATAATTAGCTAAATTTAACAGAGTGTCGGATATTACAATTCCGGTCTATGGAGTTGGGTGATCCCGTCAGGTTACGCCTGCAACCTCACGATTGGTTAGGGAAGTTCGGAATACCAACAATTCAGGGGTCGGTCTGGGCGGGGTGATACCGGGAGATGGCTATAAGTATAATTATAAATTCAGTTAAACAGTTAAATTAATAAGTTCTACTGGCTGTCTTCGTGAATCAGATCGTCTTCTTCTATTATAGTTTCGCAGTTGGCCTAAGCCAGAGACAGTGTAGGAACGATAGCTTTTAAGGTGACAGGAAACGTACAGAAAACAGACTGCATTTTAGATAGTTCTGAGTATATGAACTAAAAATCGGGATAAGATTAACTTCTGATTTAGTCTTTTGGTTAACCCAACAGTGATTCGGTTCGCTCGGTCAAAGCCTCTGCCTCAGATTCTTAGACTGCAATTTCCTTCTCCAATGTACCTTCAATTGTACTGAATCGCGTTCAACTGGACTACAGATCAAGGCAGGCAAATCAATCAAGCTCTACTGGCTAATCTTCACTGGATCACTGGATTACAACTACGGACTCTACAGGTAAGGCTCATCAATCCACTTAAAGTCTCACTGGACCAGAATGCTGAGGATCCAAATCCGGCAGGAATGACCTTCGACGAACCTGAATCAAATGGGTTAAAACCCATTAGTTCAGAATACAAGTGCGGGAATCAAACCCAGCAAATATTACCCACTTATAAGGCTTTCAGAGACGAAATTTAGAACTTTAGTAAATTCTGATTGAGATTTTGTTAAAAAACTCGAAATAGCACTCTTCAACCGCCTTAGCGGGATAAAACGTGATCAATTATGCGTTATTAGCTTACTATAGGCAAAATTTCACCGAATATAAAATTTTGGGCGATTTCTTGCATGGGAATGTAAGAAATCGCTGATTCAACATATATTCATTTATGGTCATATTCGGTCTGCGCATAATTAGGTTTGAGGCGTAAGGTTTGCGACAGGAAAGCACCTGTTTCCTGTATAACAAGTTTACAAAGGTAGAAACGTGTATTTTACAAAATCATTCCTTTTTGACTAATTAGAAGATGGTTTCGTCGTAATCTTCAATTCTTACGTAATTACACAGTATTAGCATTCTAACTAATTATTATTTATGTGATTTTAGGTTTATTTGATGCTTACGTAACGATATTCACCGTGTATGCCATTAAATCCAATAGTTGTGTGCTAGCATTGATTAAAAAGTATGATTTGATGTTTACAGCCCGACTTGGCTAGGATTTACGATAGAAAACGTTTACCCTTTTGAAGTTACTCGTCAATATTAAAAGTTTGAGCTGTAAAGACAATATGCTTTGTAAAAATACAAACTACAGTCAAATTAGTTGCCCCGTTAAGGAGAACAAGTGAGGGCAAGAGTGACAATTTTAACGTAATTCCTGCAATTTAATTAAAACTGACTTTTGCCTTTATGCTAAAGGCTGACAAAATGTATGAGTATTTTGCAATGCACTGCAAGAACTACTAGCTTGAGGTGAATTTACTGGCACAGATCTAGGTAATTAACACATACAATTAATACGAAACAGTGGACCGACTTAGCTAATTTATATTACAACTTTTGGGACAGAATTCGGCTATAGATAGGTGAAACAGACCAGCACGAAGTCCTTTATCTGCGATTCGTCCACTCCCTTCTTGCGCGCATACCTACGTGGACGAATCGAGGACCACCTGGTAATATCAGCTTATCCTGGGGGTCCCCGTGACCCTGGACTAGACTAAGTAATAAACTAAACTAGGCTCATATGTGTGAAGAATTTGTAAACTTTGAACTTTGTTGTGCGCGAGTCTTACGGCTTTTGCAATTCCTCAGAATTGCCTATAAAAGAAATTTTGTGAAAAACTCAAACTTCACAAGTTTGGGAAAAAGGTATAACGTTTAATTTTGATGAAAGCCAGTGAGTAATAATTGCTAAGCAATTATTACTAACAACAAAGAACAGTCAAGTAAACTAAATACACAAGTAATTAAAACTACGAAAAGTGAGGAAGCCGGCCATTCCTCATAAACGACTGCTTGATAATTAATTAAATTAAACATAAAACAACTCAAGTTTTAGAAATTAGCTTTTAAAACACCCTATATTTTTAGTGCCTTGTGGTTTTACTGCCGGCCTAACGCTAAAAATAAAACATAATACTGACTATGAAAGTTTTAAGTCATTACAGGGCTTTCGCAAAAACATGGCCGGCAACTCCTAGTTGCCGGCTGTGGGGAATTAATCCTTCTAACTAGCTTATTAATTTCAGAGCCGTAATTAAGGGGCTCTCTAGCTCAGAATCAGAGGTTAGGGGTCCTACTCATAAGCCCATGAAAACTACGAAAAATAACCCCAAAAGTGACAAATAAGGAGAATAATTTGGCCATAAGGCCTACTAATTTTAGGCCAAAAAGGCCGTGGCTTGGTTGGCAAAAAGGAAACGAAAACAAGAAACAGAAAAGAAGAGAAAGGTGGACACATCTCAAGACCTCCATCGCACAGGAGGGGTTTACATGAGCTGTCCTGTAATTTTTGAATCAATCAGATAAAATAAAATGAAACGAAAATTTTCCCGGAGGCCCAACATGCTATGGAAATAAAAGCGTGGCCTTGGGCCCAAGAATAAGCTTCAGAAATCGGGGCTCATCGGCCCAAAAACACTATAAAAAATTGGCCATAAGGGCCTAAAATTGCATATAAAAAATAAGGCCCGAAGGCCGAAAATTGCATATAAAAAATAAAGGCCAAAAGGGCCAAATATTCCTAATATTTTTTCCTAGGCAGTAGATTCTGAGCCGGGCATAGAAAACCCATATGGCTCCTCAAGTTGGAGTGTTCGTGTTTCTTTTCTCAACCCTTTTCTGGCCAGTGTGGGCCAGAAAAGTCCTAATGCGTCCTATGGGGAAGTGTGTGTTACTATATTCCCGTACCACACCTGTGGTCCGAGAAGTAACACACACTGGGGGAGGGGAGTAAAAATCAGGCCGCTCTCGGCCACAGCTAAACGAACACTGACTAACTTAAAATTTTGGGGACCGAGCTGACAGTTTTGCTGACAGCTCGGTGACAGGTCATTAGCGAACTGGGGGCGGAATTTCTCTTTTATTTTAGCCTAAAGCTTCTAGAAAGTTCTAGAACTTTCTAGAAGCTTGCTATCTTTTCCACAGGGCCAGCAGCGGCTGGTTGAGCCAGCTGGGCCATTAAGGACCAAAATTAATGAGATTTGGAAATTATTGCCCCCCAACCGACCCTTTTTTGATGGATTTTGGGTGCTGAAATTCTGCAAAACTTTGCGAAATTTTGGTTAACATATAAACGCAACCAAAGGGGAAATATCACGAATTTTGGCTTTTGTTTCCAACTTTTACGCAATTTACGTAAGTGCTAAAGACTTAAAGTGAGAACCTTAATATTCTACAAGTTTGGCTAGACATAGCTGACTAATTTTCGTAATAATTTTAATTGTGGGGAATTAATTAAGCTCCCTATGAACTTTACCTATGTGTTAAAATTTGTGTCTTCTTTTCTTCTATTGAGGCGAACTTTTGTTGTCCTCCTTTTGCTGGACTAGGCCCAACAAAAGTTCACCTGAGGACAAGCCTCTCGTACGTAGGAAAGAAGAAAGGGGCAGCAGTACACCTGCATACCTGAACGGGAGGCCAAATTTCACTGACCCTTGTGGAAGCAAATTTGGGTACCCCTTGTGAGAGCGATTTTTCTTAGGGGTCCTTTTGAAGGTAATTTTTCAGCGATTTTTGCCATTTTCTAACAATTTTTTAGCAAAAACGTGTTTTTTCGGATGTTTTTTCGCAAAAAATAGTGATTTTAAGTTAAAAATTCCGGCGAAGCCGGAAAAGTTTTGGAAATTTTAGTCGTAAAACCTATTTTTGGGCAATTTTCTTACTCCTTGTGGCCAATTTTCTTACCCCTTGTGGGAGCAATTTTGCGACCCCTTGTGGACGACTTCGCCGAGGGGGGGAATTCCCCCCCGCCTTTCCCCCCTTGTTCACCTGTGTACACCTGACTGCTATGTAGTCTGGGAGGTAGACAACTTCCCAGACAAAGAAAGGAGGAAGGAAAGGAACAGAGAAAGTTAGCATAAAGGTTTTTTAGAAGTCCCCTTTTTGGACTTTCCTTTTAAGCAAAGTAAGATTAGGAAATAAAAGCTAATCTTACTAAAACATTTTCATCCGTAACTTACTCAATTTTGGGAGTTAGAACGTGGGGATTGCATTTTTTGAAACGGGAGAAAATTCTCTTTCTTATGAGCCTAAGTTGTGTCATCGACCAAAAATTCGTTTCTTACGTAATAATTAGCTAATTAACATAAAATAAGCCTAACTTACACTAATTAACATTACTAAGAACAGATTAGAACCTAGGAACACTATAAAACATGAATTATTACAAATTAACACACTTAGGTACTTATTACTTTCAATTCCTTACGTATGGCATAATTATACACTTATGTGGCTAAACCATCTTCTAATTTTTGTTATTAAACAATAGAAATTGCTTTTAGACGCTGCTAATAAAGATTAGTGCATTCTTTTCAACTGGAGATGTCGAATTCTTTCCATGATAGTTATACATTTTGATTTTACGCCAACACTGGAATTCCTGGATTTTTACGATTCTTCTATTCTTAATAACTTCTGGCAATGGAAGAGGAGAGTTTTAAACCATAGGTGTGGCTGGCGAAAAAGTGGGAGTGCGGTGCGGGCTTGATAAAAAGTAGGGAGGGTGTCTGGTCTAGAGAAAAGGGGGCAGGGGATTTTCTAGGGGAGAACCTAGGCAACCCATATTGTTTATATGACATGTCCTGACTGTGCACTATCAAACCATATATAGAAGTTCCCAGTCGGACCTCTGAGCCGTCCTGGGGTAGATGATTTCTTTTGTTAAAATTTTAACAAATAAAAAATCAATTTCATATTTTGTTACTGACGTTGGAACAGCAGCTAGAGCAAAACTGCAAAACAAAAAAGCAAAGCTAATTCGAGTTCAGCGACCTCGAAAACCCTTATATTCCTTGTTCTGGAGGTTGTCTGATACTTCTGGGAGTCCGTACACTAATGCCAAATTTGAATTCTGCGCACTAGAAAACCTCCTAGGGCATGTTTGCAGTACGGTTGTTTTGATTTTTGATTCGAATCGTATCAAAAGTGTTTGATGCTACTTTTGATTTTTAATTAATCGAACTGAATCAAATCATTTAATATTTCACAGCAAAATATCGAACTGAATCAAATCTAACTGAATTTTCAGATGCCAAAATCGAATTGAATCAAATCAAAAGTTTTGTCCATGAATCAGTGATTTTGATTTCGATGCTATGTTTATTCACATTTTGATTCAGCAGAATACATGCTAAAAGCTTTCGCTAGTTTCATATGCACCATGAGAAATACTTTTTCATGCATGCATCTTTTCGAGTAGTTGAACCTATTATTATGTACATTTAAAGTTTGTTTGTGCTCTTCATTAGGACAGCTGCTTACGGAAGAGATACGTCCTGCAAAATCTTAAGAAGGGATTTTTTTGTAGTTTGGAAGACTGTATTAGCAGGCATTTACTAGAATTGGGTATATTGCTTTATGTAGCCTTTGCGTTCGCAGTGACTGTTAGATCATTATTTTTACATTAGCTCTAACTCTGATTAAGATCAGCATGCAAGGATTTCATAAAGCTAAAAAGTCTAAATTATATAATAAGCTCTACGGCAGTAATGCGCATTTAATATTATGCAAATTTTATGTTCTCAAAGCAAGTCCTGAAATATTTATGTTCTCACTACAACAACCTCTGGTGATTATGAATTAGGTTGGTTTAAATTATGTAAAATTTTCAAAAACGCAAATTTGAAAAATGTCGCATCAAAATTCAGTATTGGTAGAAATGGCACCAAAATCAAAACTCTCTCAAACTGAAAAAATTGAACTGAATCAAATCAATTCATTTTTGGGTGCAATGGTACTGAATCAAATCTGATGATTTTCCATAGGCGAAAATCGACCTACTAAGCCTTCGGCGGGGTCAGTTCAGTTTCCCAAATTGAAACACTGGGTTAGCGGTTTTGGCTTTTAAATACGTTATTTAGTGCGCTCTATCCAAAACTGGTGAGAAAGCGTTGCTAGCTGCTCTCTAGCATAGGTGTAATTGGGGGGAGGTTTGGGGGGGGTAACCCCCCCCAGCCATTTTTACAAACCACCCCCAAAAATTTTTGGGGGCCCCCGGCCCCCCCCAACTGGGGGGGGGGGGGTAGTCGCGCCGATGGCGCGAAAAATTGGCCAAAAATCGGGTATTTTTAGGGTAAATCTTGCAAAATTTTTCAAGAATGTCAAAATTTTTGGCTTAAACTGTTCATTATTGCGTGAAATACACGTTTTCAAAAGTTTTATGGACTTTCTGACTCAATAATGACCTTATTTTAGACTTAGAAACATGTTGGCAATCAAGTTTTCGAGTTTAAAACCCCTGTCTAATGTCAAAATTACTTCATAGTTGAATGTTTTTTGGCATTAGCAATGGCTGAAAATGCGATTTTTGACATAAAAATAGAAAAATTTTTTGGGGGAGGTTTGGGGGGGGTCGTGGGGGGGTTTGGGGGGGTCTAAAAAGGGGGCCCCCCCGCAAAATTCCGGGGGAGGGGGCCCCCCCCCAACCCAAATCCCCGTTACACCTATGCTCTCTAGCATCGTTTCCTTTCGGAAGGGGGGGGGTTGGGGCTGGGGGGTATCCGGCTCAGTAAACTTAACGGAAACTTTTTCACTACGATTAGCAAAATGCATATTTTCTGGGCACTTATTTAGATGGGGGGGGGGCGATTTTTTCGCCTTGGTCCCCCCTTATGGTTCGAAAAAATTTTTTGTCTCCTATTTGGCTGAGAAGTTGCCCAAAGGGTAAATCGAGGTCGCTGATTTCAAAAATCGAATCGAGAGATCGATCCGATCGATCGATCGATCAGTATTATTGATCGATCAAAATCGGTCAAAAAATTTTTTGTCTCCGATTTTCGCGAAACGTCGCCCCTAGGGTAATTCGGGGCCGCTGATTCCGAATCTGCAGTCGAAATTTCATAAAAATCGATCGTTCGCCCGCAAAAATCGATTTTCATCGATTTTTCAAAAATTCGACAATAACTCGATTTTGGCAGCTCGGATCGAAATTTCGATTTCAGATTCGGAATCAGCGGCCCCGAATTACCCTAGGGGCGACGTTTCGCGAAAATCGGAGACAAAAAATTTTTTGATCGATTTTGATCGATCGATAATACTGATCGATCAATCGATCGGATCGATCTCTCGATTCGATTTTTGAAGTCAGCGACCTCGATTTACCCTAAGGGCAACTTCTCAGCCAAATCGGAGACAAAAAATTTTTTCGAACCATAAGGGGGGACCAAGGCGAAAAAAATCGCCCCCCCATCTAAACAAGTGCCATTTTCTGCACTACGCTACAGCGTAGTTTTGCGTAGTGCTTTTAGTCTCTAGCGTAGTCTTATTTTTCAAGAGAAATTTAATGTCAAATTTTCCCGCGCTTTCCTATGTTTTACACTTCAATATGGCGGACTTTTGATTGACAGCATTCTATTTTCCCAAATAAAAGTAAGTAGCAAGGACTACGCAAGAAATAAAGTTCACCACGTGACACTACGCAGCATGCAGATTCCGAATATAGCAATCTTTTTCTGCGTAGTTGAAATTCGCAAAATCCGCTAACTTGACATGGGTGGGGTATCCCCATAGGTGTGTTTGGGCTTGGGGGTATCCCCATAGGTGTGTTTGGGGGGGATGGGGGCTACCCCCCCCGAACCCCCCCAGCGATTTTTGGACGCAAAAAGTTAGCTAAATTTGGCCGAAAAATGGTCATTTTTTTGAAAAAATTTTGACTTAAAGTCGCTTTAAAACGGTGCAAAAACGCCTAAAACGTGAAAAAGAGGCCTTATTTTGAAGAAAAAAGGGCTAAATTAGAGAAAATTTTGCATTTTTTGGTCATTTTTCGAAATTTCTGAGGTCCGAATTCTGGGGGGGGGGATTTGGGGGGTACCCCCATCACATTTTTTGGGTTGACCACCAACCTTCCAAAATTTACCCCTCCCCCCAGACCCAAAGTTCCAGGGAGACTATATATGCTCTCTAGGTCCGATCCGCCACTGATTTTTTGTTAACGGGTGATTTTTTTTGTTAAACCTTTAACAAAAATCTCACTCATTTTCGTCTACTGCAACTTAGGTCGTAGAGCAACGGAACTGGGATGGTTTAAAGCTTAGCCCAATCAATACCTATCTATGGGTCCTCAAAGTAATTGATTTGGTTTAGTTTTGCGAAAGTTACAGCCAAAAAACCGAATTTTAATTTTTTGTTAAGCTTGGTATATCAAGAAAAAATGAGATATAGGAGTAGTTTAAAACAGCAAGTACATATATATTCTTGCATTTACTCGTTCTGGTCGATAACCAGATAACCTAATGATTGTTATAATTGGTAGCATAGGTGTGTTTGGGGTGGGAACCCTCCCTCCTCTCCTCCCAAATGGCGGGGTCGCCGATCCTCCCCCCTATAAATTTTTTCCCAACCCCGCCCCCAGGCCCCAATCGGCCTTGGGCCGACCCCCCCCCCTCTAAAAATTTGCAAACCCTGATGCACCTTTGAAAATTTTCAGCCAAAAATGCCAAATTTTTCAAAAAATTACCAAGAAGTATCGAAAATTACTAAAGCTCGCTTAATTACCTGAAAATCGCTAAAAATAGCTGAAAATGGAGAAACGTTTTCAGTTTTTTAGCAAAAAACCAATTCTTTGCCGTTCCCCTCGAAAGTTTTTCTTACCCCTCCCCGCATAGGTGTAATTGGGGGGAGGTTTGGGGGGGGGGGTAACCCCCCCCAGCCATTTTTCCAAACCACCCCCAAAAATTTTTGGGGCCCCCGGCCCCCCCCCAACTGGGGGGGGGGGGGTAGTCGCGCCGAAGGCGCGAAAAATTGGCCAAAAATCGGGTATTTTTAGGGTAAATTTTGCAAAATTTTTCAAAAATGTTCAAATTTTTGGCTTAAAGTGTTCATTAGTGCGTGAAATACACGTTTTCAACAGTTTTATGGACTTTCTGACTCAATATTGACCTTATTTTGTAGTTAGAAACATGTTGACAGCCAAGTTTTCGAGTTTAAAACCCCTGTCTAATGTTAAAATTAGTTAATGGTTGGATGTTTTTTCGCATTAGCAATGGCTGAAAATGCGATTTTTGGCATAAAAATAGGAAAAAATTTTTGGGGGAGGTTTGGGGGGGGTTTGGGGGAGGTCTAAAAAGGGGGCCCGCCCCCAAATTTTGGGGGGAGGGGGCCCCCCCAACCCAAATCCCCGTTACACCTATGCCTCCCCGTCCCCCCAAATCGAGTATTTCGGACTCCCCTCCCTCTTTTTCGCCGGACCCCGGACCCCCTTCCTGCTTTTTGCAAGCCGCCACCCCCGCTTTTTTCGCCAGCCCACACCTATGATCGGTGGGAGGGGGGGTCGCGAAAAATCGAAAAAATTTTCATTCAAAAACTGAAAAAATTCTCAATATGTAGCTATTTTTAGAGATATCAAGCGTAATTAAGCGAATTTTATCTATTTTTCCCTACTTTTTCTCACTTTTTTTAAAAATTTCTAATTTTCGGCTAAAAATTTTCAAACATTTAGGTAGGGTAGAGGGGTTTGCATATTTCCAGGAAGGGGGTCGCCGAAAAGCTATTTGGGGGTAGGAAGGGGTAGCCAAAACTTTTTAAGGGGAGCGTCGGCGACCGGTCCATTTGGAGGGGGGAGGGGCATAGGTGTGGCTGGGGGAAAATTTGGGTTACAATCTTGAGTCAGAAAGTCTATAAAACAGTTAAAAACTTTAAGTTAACCAGTTAAACAGTTAAACAGTTAAGAACTGTTTACAGTTAAAAACGTATTTCTCGCGATAATAAGTACTCTAAGCGATGTGTCCGGTGTCCACATAGGTGTACCAGGCTCCAGTTTACCCCCTGTGAGACCCCCTCCCCACGGAGAGGCCAGACCCCCCACCCCCCATTTGCAAAAATTTAAAAAATTTTTCAAAAATTTTTTGAAAAAATTGTCTAGAAACAGTTAAAAACGCTAAAAAATAGGTTTTAACACGCAACACGAGTGGTTGTTTTATTAGATTTATGTCGAAAATAGTCGATTTTATGTCCAAAAAGGGCCATTCTTAGCTGAAAAAATTTGGGTGCAGTTTGGGTACAGTTTTCTTTGAAAATTTCTGATATTTGAGACCCTCCCAAGCCAGTTTTGGACTGTTTACTCCCCCCCCCCCCCCCCAACACAAACAGGTGGTATATACGCCTATGGGTGTCCACCCTGTTTTTGGTTGCGGACAAGTGTGCATTTTTTGTGCATTTTTAAAAAATAGTGTGCATTTTGGAAAAAATGTGTGCATTTTTAAAAAAATGCTAATTTTGAACTGTAACGTACATTTTTGGCCGTAATTTTGTGTTCTACGCATTTTTGACTTCAACTGGATTCCCACGCTTTAGTTGATGTTTTGATGACGATTTTTAAATCTTGACTGGTTAGCACACGTATACTGATATTTAGCCAAATGCAGAACTATACAAACTAACGTATATAGGTGTCGGGTTTTGACATCTGCAATGCTGTGAACCTATTAAGCGCAAAATTGTGAATAACATAAAATCAACATAGAATTGTCAATTTGCTGCCAAATTTACTTATATAATTCAAGAATTTCTTCAAAGTAACGATAAAATCCGATCTGAAATTACGTATTGGTGTAATTCAGCCCTGTTCTGCGGATAGCCGCCCATTTAATATATATATCTAACGTATATATATAATGCAGAAATTAGATTGAAAGTCGACGCCGGGGAGGTCTAGGGGCGGAGTTCCCCAGAAGTTGGGAATTTTTTGGAATTTTGAACACGAGAGAAATTTTTATGAACAATTTCTTACCATTTCAACAGATTAACAAACGGCAATAAGAGAGCTAGCATTGCACACGTCGAACCGTTGTAGAGGAAGAAAATGTAAAGAAATGCTTTAAGAAAAATTGGCTTAATACAGCCTTTTATTTTTGACGATGAAGGAACGCACACTAGTATAAATACTTACAATCTAAAGCAAAAAGTGGCTTTAGTGAAGAAGAATAAAACAAAGAAAGATTGTAGCGACGTTGCCATGACCGGAAAAGCGGGGGTCTGGGGGCGGCAGCCCCCAGCTAAAAGCTAGAGCTTTTTTTAAAATTTAAAGCACTTTGGAAATTTTTTAAAGCATTTTGTGGTTAGCGGAAGCAAAATTCGACTCAGTGTTTTTTTTTCGCCGACGGCTTATGTGTAACGTTACACACAACTCCAAAATTTTTTGCTATTTTTCAGAAAAAAGTGTGTAACTACCTAAAAATTCTTAATTTACCCGCGTTTTGCTTAACATGTATACAATTTGATAGTTAACAAAATTTTCCATTAAAAAATTATAAGTAAAATTTTAAAATCTTATTTAGAGCAATATATATTTGGAGTTTCACCAAATCAGATCGACAAAATTAAAAAATTGAGCAGTTACATCGATGATTTGCATTTATTGGCTTTGACTTGATAGAACGAAGGAAAACACCAGTGCACCGAAGAAGCATAATTTTTCGAAAGGCCTCCTGTAGCACAAAACTTGGCAAGGAACCAGTTAAATTTTGCTTCATAAGCTGAAAAATTTTGGTGTGTACGCGTTTTTAATACAAGAATGAACAAATATAGCAAATATAAAATGCACATTACCGAAAATAAAATGCAAAACATGGTGCAAAAGGGAGGGTCTGGGGGGCGGAGCCCCCCAGAAACGGTAAATATGTGGAAACAAATGAATGAGCATTGGAAAAAGTTCCGACATTTGGTAAAATTTGTCCAAAATTTTTGTGTAACGTTACACAGTAGCCAAAATTTTTTTGCTATTTTCCAGAAAAAAGTGTGTAATTACACGCGTTTTTGATTCGACTGTGCATTTATGTGTGCATTTTTAAATTCGAGTGTGCATTTTGGAAAAAAGTGTGCATATGCACAGTAAAATGCACAAAAAAACCCTGGGGGCACATCCAAAAATTGTTAAACATTTACCCTAATTTTTAAAAATCGCTATTGGTTCGTTCCAGGCTTTTTTCGTATCACTTATACCAGCCAGACATGTGCAGGAGGGGAAGTTTTCGGGGGTGTGAATCTTGGCTTACTTCTTGGCCAAAATTTATGGGGGGAGGGCTCGAAGAAGCCCCCCCCTCGCTGGGGTTCATATTTTTTGACAAGTTTTTAGATTTTTGTGTAAAAAATTCTAAAAATCGCTAAAAAACTAATTTTTGGTGTTTTTTCAGGTAAAATAGTGGAAATTTAGGTAAATATCCGGCGAGGCTAAATTTAGGCTAAAAATGGTAAAAAATGGCAATTTTTGGGGTTATGGGGGGGAGGTCGGAATTTATGGGGGGACCTCCTCGTAGGGATCCGCGCGGAAAAAAAACGACTGGAAAAAAAGGTTGTTTTCCGTTTTTTTCCATTTTTTTCTGATGGGGTGGAAAAAAATGGAAAAATATTCCTAACGTTATTTTAACGATTTTTACAGCGGAATATGTTGTTTTCGGAACTTTTCCTGCGATTTCGCACTATTTACAACTTTTTTTTCGCACTATTTACAACCTTTTCCGTGGGTCACAGTAGGAGGGGGTATCATTATGCTAAATCTGACCAAATTGTGTTTGTGTTTTTTCGAAGCATCAGAAAAAAATGGAAAAATATTCGAGACATGTTCTGAAAGTTAATTTATGAAATCAGAACATTAAGAAACTATCAGAAACACTGTTTAATGAACTAATAAGACAATATCCATGAAGTTGAGCTATTTCTGGGATTTAAGATTTTTTGCAATGGAATGTGCATATGGTTGCGTAACTCAGGTAGAGTTAACAATTCCATGTCTAACAGAGGAATGTTCAGCCAAAATGTTTTAAAACGTCTGGTATTCTTTACTTTACGAGGTGTATTACCTGCGAAAACCACAGACCTGGTCTAGCAGAACCGTCAAGGTATACAGAAGTCACCTGTAGTTTATTCTACAGCATTGTCTGCTGAAAAATTAATTCCTGTAATCAATACTGAAACCTTTGAAACCGCTTGTGTAAGTGCGCACTACAGGGTGGGGCTATTAAATATGTTGAAAACGGCTTTTATGCATGCAGAAACATGAAATAACACAACTTTTAGCACATTGGTGAATTTTGGGGTGACCGGAAAAAAAGGAAAAAATGGAAAAAAACCGGAAAGAAAGGTTTTTTCTCTTTTTTTTCTCTTTTTTATCGTTTTATCGTTTATCTTTTTTTATCGTTTTTTTATCTTTTTTTCCGGAAAAAAACCAACCCTGCCTCCTCGAAGGGGGGGGGGAGGTTGGGCCCCCCCAGTAGAAGTAAGCCAGCGGGACCCGGCGGCCGGCCGCCGTAAAACCGGATCATTCTGACCGTAACTTTCTAAAACCGGATTCTGGAGGTTAGGTTCAGGCCTGGGGGGGGTAAATCCCCCGGTATTTACCTCAGGGGTCAAAAAGGTTTTCTATATAAAATCGTCGATAAAATTTGGTGAAATTCCACCTACGGGGGTTTTCGGGGGGGTGGCGTTTTCGGGAAAAATCCCCGATTTAATGCAGCTGCTGAACCGCGACCCGTAGGGCGCCGAACCCGGTTTTTGGGAGGTGAGCCCGTGGGAAAATTTTTATTAAGACGCGAAACTGGGCTCTGGGGGGTTTTCGGGGGCCGGGAATTAAAATCGGGGCTCCGTTTTTCTGCCCGACCACCCCATCATGCCGTGGCGCCCTACCGACGCCATGGTTCCGACCCCCGTGGGAAAATTTTTATTCCGACGCTCCTCCACCGCCAAAATGGGTTCTAGGGGGTTTTCGAGGGCTAGAAATTCAAATCCGGGCTCCGTTCTTCCGTCCGACCCTTCCATAATGCCCTTTTTGTGTTTCAGGAAGATATATATCTGGCTTATTCCTTGGCAATTTTTTATGGGGGGGGGCCCCATCGATGGGGGGGGGCTCACCCAAAATGGGGGGGCATATGTTTAGAAAATTTTTTCAATTTTTGTGGGTTTTTTGTGTACTAACTGCTAAAAATCGCTAAAAAATGACTAATTTTAGGTGTTTTTTAAGCTAAAATAGCGAAAATTTAGTCAAAAATCCGGCGAAGCCGGAAAAATTTTTGAAAATTTTGGGTAAAAATGGTAAAATTTGGCAATTTTTGGGGTTATGGGGGGGGGAGGTCGGGATTTATGGGGGGGGGGCTTTTCATGGGGGGGGCTCCTCGAATGGGGGGGGAGGTCGCCGAATGGGGGGCGGCCCCCCCACCCCCCCACTAGGGATAAGCCAGATATATATAATGGATGGTGGCGGCAGCAGAAACGTTCGAGCGAGAGGACAATTTCTGGGCCGTCGAGGCAGGCCACGCGGTCGCTATGTAGCCGGTCCTGGCCGGCCAATTATTACGAGGGAACCCATAGTGGACCCCGCGACTGTATTTGGTTCTCATCCCAACGACTACATGAATTTGAAACGTCTGCATCTTACGGTTACTACAGATATAGACACCAGAATGGCTTTCCAATCGAAGTGGAAATAGACGAATCCAAATTCATGCATCGTAAATATCAATCTGTTCAGGGAAATCAAAATTGTCCTCTCGCTCGAAGGTTCCTGCCGCCGCCACCATCCATTATATCTTCCTGAAATACAAAAAAGGTCATTATGGAAGGGTCGGACGGAAGAACGGAGCCCGGATTTGAATTTCTGGCCTCCGAAAACCCCCTAGAACCCATTTTGGCGGCTGGGGAGCGTCGAAATAAAAATTTTCCCACGGGGTCGGAACCATGGCGGCGGTAGGGCGCCACGGCATGATGGGGAGGTCTGGCAGAAAAACGGAGCCCGGATTTGAATTCCTGGCAGAACCTCCCAGAACCAAGTTTCGCGGTTGCGGAGCGTCGGAATAAAAATTTTCCCACGGGCTCACCTCCCAAAAACCGGGTTCGGCGCCCTACAGGTCGCGGTTCAGCAGCTGCATTAAATCTGGGATTTTTCCCGAAACCGCCACCCCGAAAACCCCCGTAGGTGAATTTTCTCCAAATTTTATCGACGAGTTTAACCTTTTTGACCCCTAAAGTAAATGATTACCGCAGCTGCGCGGGGGGTCTGGGGGGCAGAGTCTCCACAAAAGCTGGAAAATTTTTGTACATTGCAATAAATGTCATAATGAAAAAGTTTAAAAAGATTACGTATACATACGTACCAAATCGCATATAGTCAAGCGGGAAAAACCCACTTCTGATTTTTGGCGACAACTTTTTACTGGTTTGAGATATTGAAATACTGACTATACAGGCAGCTAGACCTAGTCGTAAGCTTTCTTATGAGCTATAGAACACCTCTCTAGGGTGCGCCGTTAGTGAGAAAAATTGTCCCAAACTGGGACTCGAAAAAACCCTATGCGGGAAAAACCCAACCCGAAAATTTTTTGGCAGGTTGCCAGGAGCATTTCTAACCGTTCCAAATGAAAGAGCGTGTTGTTTTTAGTATATACAACTGCATCAAAATATATTAGTTTTTGTTGAAGAATTGAGGTCATAGTGACTTTTGAAAATTTGGTATGTTTAACACATAAACATGGCAAATTTTGGAAATTTTTTAAAATTGCTTATTTTCGGCAGTTTAAGCATCCTTTCGTGTAGAAAACGTGTTTTTCTTGTATTTAGAGCCAAACTAGACCCATTCTGGGCTTATTCTAGGGATTTTTTCTTGGGGGGGGCTTCTTGGGGGCCCCCCCTAAAGGTCCGAGGGGCAAGGAATTTTTGGGGGGGGGCGAAAATTTTTCGAAAAATATGCTAAAAATAGCGCTATTTTTCTGGCATATACTATAAAAGTTGATTTTTATAGCAAAAATAAGCAGATTTAGTGTTGAAAAGGGCAAAAATTGAGTAAAAATCTCCGGCGAAGCCGGAAAATTTTTGAAAATTTGGCCTTCTGAGCGATTTTTTCAGGGCAAAATTTGGTACCAAAAGGGGCACCCGCTTTTTTGGGGGGGGACGATTTTGGGGGGGGGGGGAAGGGTGTTTATGGGGGGACCCCCCACCCCCCCCCCCCCACTAGAATAAGCCCAGCCATTTTAAGGCAATGATAAGCATGTTTGGTCAAAATTGAAATTTTGGCTTGAAATGACACCATGTCCGATTTAGACTCACTGGACCTCCAATAACAGAACGAACTCAGGTAAAACCTATAGCCAATTTAATCTAGGCTCTATTAAACAAATGTATATATGTATTAGTTTGACCTTTTCTGCTAATGGTTAGAAAAATTTTTAATTTTGAAAAGTGGGTTTTTTCCCGCATGTGGGTTTTTTCCCCGCCAACTCCTGGTCACCCCCAGGTCACATCGGAGAAGTTAGAGCAGTGTGGCATATATCATCATGAAGCGCAACAGATGCCCTACACATACATACAATCCGCTTTGGTCAAGGTCTTTCCAGTAGTTTAGGGTGGCCAGGCAAATTTTGCCAAATTTCGGCACTTGGACGAACCAAAATTTTCGAAAATTTCAGTCCCAAAAAATTTACTGGGAAGCAGCGGGAGTGACAATAATAAACCCTGCAGGGTTATTTTGGATGCTCTTCAAGATAGGCTATTAAAATCCTAGATAACTCGTACCGGTAAGCCCACACTGGGGGTGGGTTTTTTCCCGCATTGGCGAGTGGGTTTTTCCCGCTTGACTATAAATAAGGAATTGTGCTATTTTAAATTCCTGTAGAAATTCGTGCACTGAAACGATTTTTGGACAATAATTTTACCAAACTTGTTAGACCATAGTGTAAAATGATCAATGTTTAACTAAACTAGGCGGGGGTCTCGGGGCGGTAGCCCCCTGCTAAAAGCCAGACCTTTTTTAGAATATGGCAGGGGTGATATCTATTTTTTCAGAGCAAATTTTGTGAAAATTTTAGAAAATTTAGCAGTGCATTTTGATGTGCAAATAAGTTTTCCTGAGTAAATTAATAAAATTCTCGCCACGGGCTCGAATATTTTATAAAATTCCCCCCGACAAGGCAAATTTTCCGGTTGACAAATTGGTTTCGGGGATGGGAATTCCTCCTCCCCTGCCTATATATGCCCCTGCCCATAGGTGTGGCTGGCGAAAAAAGTGGAGGTGGGTGTTTTAAAAAAGTAGGAGGGAGGTATGGCGAAAAAGGGGGGTCTGAAAAAGTGGATTTGGGAGGGATGGGTACAAAAATTTTCGAGGTAAGAAAAATTTGCAAAAACTGAAAAATTTTTAGCGGAATTATATAAGCGAATTTGAACAATTTTTCGTGATTTTTTAAAAAATTTTAACTTATGGCAAAAAGTTATCAAAAATTTAGGTAGGGGAGGGGGTTTGCGACTTTTTGGGGAAGAGGGTCGCCGAAAAGCTGTTTTGGGTGTAGAGCAAAGGGGTAGCCAAAAATTTTCGGTAGGGGGTTCGGGAACCTGTAATTACGGGTATATACCACCCCCCTTCCATAGGTGTACCACCTGATTGCGTTGGGGGGAGTGGGTTCAAATGTGGCTCGACGGACTCCACCCGAATCCGAAATTTGGGGGTGGGGAGGACCCCCCTAAACTACTCAAATTTTTCAGCCAAAAATGCTCCTTTTTCAATGTACAGTACGTACATTAAACGTGCTCATAAGCTTCTGTCACTAGTTTTGGTATGGAAAATAGGGCTTTAAAATTGAGGAGGTTATGCCAAAATATGCAAAAATAGTCCAAATTCCTGTTTATAATTGCTTATCACCCTTTAAAAGCAATTTTTAAACAAACTACTTTAGCTTTCTTAATCTGATTTCTGGCCAATTTGTCGGATTTTTTAAAAAAGTTTCACAATACAGAAAATTTCGTAAATTTTCACATTTTTTCTTGGTTTGTACCCATTTTGGGGGAGGTCTGAGCTCAGCTTGGGGGGGGAGTAGTCGAGGTCGGGTATGGGGGAGGGGGTCTGGCCTACTCTTGGGGGTCTTACTGGGGGCAAACTGTTGCCTGGTACACCTGTGCCCCCCTAACATACCTATGCCCCCTAACACCTATGCCCGCCCCCCAAGGGAGGCGATCATAGGTGTGGCTGGGCCAAAAATCGGGGGGGGACGGGGTTGGGTCGCTTCGAGAAGGGGGAGGATCTCCCAAAATTGCCAAGCAGGGATTTTTTTGGTTTCACGATTTGCGCCAATGCTGCGTCAGGAAAAATTTTATTGCGTCAGGAACTGGGGTCACTGCGTCAAAAATAAAATTTATTTTTAAACAATTTAATAAGTATTTTAAACGTTATTTTAATGCGTAACCAATGTTTACTATTTAGCCATCAATACACAGCATTGAACACATTTCCCACCTGTTTTTCAAATTTTGCATCTTTAAAGCCGACTTTAATGTGTGAAGCATTTAGATCTAGGGAAAGAACCAACAAGGGGGGGTCTGGGGGGCGGAGCTCCCCAGAAGCTGAAGAATTTTTGCAATTAAGACTCTCCCAGGAATTAATTTAGAGCATTTTCGCGACCAGTTGATGTGGCATTAAGTATGGCCGGTTATTGCAATATCGAATGTATATTAAAATCTTTTTAAGTGCTACATCTGCAAGACTTGCAAGCTGTTTCCGCTGCTACATGCGCCCTTATATTCAATGATAAAATAAAATATTAGTTTGTCAGTCATCTTAGCACTCAGCAACAAGTAAGAAGGCAGACATGCGGGGGTCAGCCCCCAGCAGAAAATTTTTAGAAATATCACGTTTGAAACACAATTTTTCTATCAAGTTCAAATCAAATCAAAATCAAAACTCTTTATTTGACCAAGACATGTTACGTACAAAATAGTGGTCAAAATGGTAACGCACAAGTATCTGTGTGCACCAAAACTTACTAAAATACAACTTACAATATAATACACAACAATCATACCAATAACAGTTTTGGTTACGCTATATATACGTACGACACTCATAAATGCAGAAGTAAACAAAGGTTATACGTACATATTTTGACCTATCACTCCAACTCATACTTTAAAAATGTACTTAGATCAACAGATCTAATGAGCTTTTTGAAAACAAATATGCTGGGGGCGTTTACAATTTCCTGTTTCAAACTGTTCCAAACCGGTATTACTCTATTCGAAAAGAAATACTTTCTACAATTGAGTCTTGCCTTACTACTTTTCAATTTCAAAGCATGCCCTCTCGTTCCAGCGTCAACGGCATACGAAAAAAACTCCGCTGAGTTTACGTAGTCTAATTGATAAATTATTTTGTTTTGATCAGCTTTTAGTCTACGGCACTCCAAAGTTTCAAGCCCAGTTAATCTGAGGCGTTCTTCATAAGAATATTCTCGAATTCCCGGTATGCGTTTGGTGAAACGTCTTTGAACCGTTTCAATGTTGACAATGTCTTTTTTCAGATGGGGCGACCAGGCACATGAATTATACTCTAGGATCGGTCTGACATACACAGTAAACATAGCAACCAAAAATTTCATATCACGACAATAGAACGATTTAAAAAGAATGGCAATTTTTTGGTATGCTTTTGCACATATTTTGTCACAATGAGAGGAAAACTTCAAGTCGGGCGTTATAAAAACTCCTAAATCTTTAATAAGATCTGTTTTCGGAATTTTATACCCGTTAACCTCGAAATCTCCGCCAAAATGGGGTTCCCCGATTTCAAACAGCATACTTTTATGGGATGCGATTGAAAGTTGGTTACTGATAGCCCAGTCTAAGACTCTGCCGCAATCGCTCTGAAACATAGTAAAATCTTGCAAATCTGCAGCGCCAAAGAAAATTTTCGTATCGTCAGCAAATATTTTTACAGCAGAACTAACACATACTTCCGGCAAGTCATTTATATAAATGAGAAAGAGTACTGGACCAAGCACACTGCCTTGAGGCACCCCGCTTCCCACCTCCCCGACATCAGAAAGAACATTATTTACTTTTACGTACTGTGTCCTTCCCATCAGAAAAGCCTTAAGCCATTTTAAAGCGGACCCGCGTATGCCGTAAGAGTCCAGTTTGCTAATCAGTTTTTCGTGCGAAACAGAATCAAAAGCCTTACTTATGTCTAAGTACAGCACTTTTACCCCCTCCATCCCGTCACGAGCAATTGTCCAAGAATTAATACATTCTAGTAACTGGGTTTGAGTAGAACGGCGTGACATGAACCCATGCTGATTTTTGGTGATGAGCTTGTTTCTAAGCAAATGATCCAGCAAAAATCTTTTTATCACTTTCTCCATGAGTTTACAACATATACAAGTTAGTGACACCGGCCTGTAATTTTCGGGAGCCGAGTGCTCGCCCTTCCCTTTATATATTGGAACCACGTGAGCTACAAGCCAATCATCCGGTAGTACACCTTCATTAAATGACTGCTGAAAAATTATTTGGAGGGGACAGCTAAGCTGTACTTTACAGACTTTAAGAAACTGAGCAGGTATTTTGTCCGGACCTGCACCAGACGACGAATTTACGGTAGCTATGGCATCTTGAATTGACTTCAATGTAAACATGACATTTTAATGCGGAATCGAAATCTCTTTCATTTGTAGGCTGGACCCACGCACTACGCAAAGCAAAATGAAGGACTACGCAAGAGGCCGTCCTGGAGAACTACGCACGCGAGAGGCCACAACGCGGCGTCTCCGAGCACTACGAACGCAGGTTCTGGAAGCATACCGTCCCGGAACCCTGTGCACGTGGGAGGCCACAGCGCGCCGTTTCGTTAGACTACGAACGCCGTCTCGCGGAGCGCGCCTTCCCGGAGAACTACGCACGTTGGAAGCCACAGTGCGCCTACGCATGCAGGTTTAGGTTTGGGGGTTCCCGCCCCTACCCCATTTTTGTCTGACACATCCGAGAATTTTTGGGAAGAAACCATATGTTGAGCTATTTTCAGTGCATAAAACAAAACATTTTTCACGATTTCGGCGCTTTTAAATCTTAATTTTCTAAAATTTATTTCGCCTGCAACTAAAACTTCAGAATTCTTCGCGACCGCGGCACTTTCAAACTCAATTTTTAAAGATTTTCGCCTCCATATCGCTTTCTATTTTTTAAATATATATTCGCGATAACGGCGCCTTCCAACTCGATGTTTAAATTTTTTTGCGGCGGCGTTTTTATACTTCAATCTTTTAAATGTAGTTCTTTTGTTTCTCAATTCTGAAACTGTGAAAGCTGATGCGTGGATTTTTCTACTGGATTCCGCGCACAGGTTTCCATTTTTTTAATAGGATTTTTAATCTATAATGCCTAAAAATTTCATAACCTTTTATTCAAAACTTTTAAAATTTTTCATTACGTACGGATTTTTCATAATTTTGAAAAAAATTTCTCAACTTTGTGTTTAAATATTTAAGAATTTCATTACAGATTTCAACAAATGGACTTCTAACTTTTGGTTCTAACTCAGCTCCTCACCCCACCATGTGGAGTAATAATTATTCCAAAATTTCGTGTCGTATCGTAGCAGAGCGGAACCCTTTGTTGCAAAGTATTACGTACGTACAGGGGCGGATCCAGGGGGGGGGGGGGGGGGGGGCGGGGGGGGGGGCGCCCCCCCCGTCGCGATTCGAAGGTAGGAAAAATTAAGGAGAGAAAGAGGAAAAAGGGCAAAAAACCAAAAAATTTCGCGCCTTCGGCGCGAATTTCCTACCTTTTAACCGCATATTTATTGCATTTGTGAAGAAAAGGCTTGAAATGCATCCGATTTTTCGGAGAAAATTACCATTTTTGCCTGAAAATGTCAAGAATTTTAAAAAATTTGTTCAGTTCTTCAGTATAAAAAGAATTAAAGATCCGAAGGCCGATTTTATTGCAAAAACAAAAAATTTCTTCGCCCCCCAGACCCCCCGCTGGGAAAATTTTACCGCCCCCCCCGTCACGAAATCCTGGATCCGCCAGTGCGTACGTATATATATATATACTACATCCCTTTAGCGACGGCAGAATGCAAATAAAAATTTTAGGCTCGACCTATATACCTTTTGTCAAAATTTTGGATGCTCCCCTGGTTGTGTAGTATATTATTACGGTGAAATTCTATTGGCACTTACAGTACTGTACTGTATTAAATTACTGTAGAATTAAAGGACTACGCAACGGTAGAGGTCCGTTGTAGGCTGGTGACTCGACCTTGCCGACCTCTGGTATCAACATATTGAGGTGAGGTCATGCAGTAAAAGAGTATCCAACAGGACAAAGGCATTTCATAATTTTAGAAGTGTAAGACGGGGTAACATCCTTTGCTGCTTATTCTGAACGAAATCATTTAAAGACACGTAACATAGTAAAACTTCACTAAAACTGAGCAGCCGTTACTGTGAAGGCATGCTTTTAAGTGTTGAATTGAAATTTGAAGCGTTGAAATTAAAATTAGATTGTAAATTATCATTTTCTAAAATAAACAATTTGCAAATAGAAATTTGCAATTATTTTACTTTTTAATAAAAGGATTTTATTCACACTGCAAAGTCATCTAAATTTCTGCGAAGTTTTAATAAAATGTGTGGTTAAGATGAATTTCATACATAGGATCTCTTTAACTTTATCCCCCCAACAAAAGTTGGTCAACTTCAAATGCTTATTGCAAGAGATCAACAGAATTTTAGAGCATGGTTTATAACATCGTTGGAATGCTCGAGATGTGCTCTATTTAATGGTGTAAAGCAGTTTGCTGTAGCTTAACGTTTTATAGCAGCAAAGATAAGGTTAAAGAGATCCTATGTATGAAATTCATCTTAACCACACATTTTATAACTTCGCAGAAATTTAGATAACTTTGCAGTGTGAATAGAATCCTTTTATATATTAAAAAGTAAAATAATTGCAAATTTCTGTTTGCAAATTGTTTATTTTAGAAAAGGATAAACCTAATTTTAATTTCAACGCTTCAAATTTCAATTCAACACAGTTTTAGTGAAGTTTTACTATGTTACGTTTGTTTAGATGATTTCGTTCAGAATAAGCAGCAAAGGATGTTACCCCATCTTACACTTTCTAAAATTATGAAATGCCTTTGTCCTGTTGTATACTCTTGACCACACCTCAATATGTTGATACAATCACGCTTTATATGCATGTGTTTTAAGGTGGTGATTCCCTTTGGTCACATAAAGTTTGCACTTTTATTACTCATTCATTACTTGGAGTTAAGAAGCCATTTTTATATCAAAATGTAGCTTGACATTTTATCTTTTTAATGCATGGCACGAAACTAATGTTTGCCTTTTAAAATATTTTTAACACATTTTAGAAGAAGTATAATTTTCCAGAATTTTTGCAGACTCAAGTAAATTTTTTCGCGAGACATCGGTTATATCATTCGATACTTCCATCAAATAGCTGGGGACGATTTTTTATTTATTGCGAGATCGCTCTTCGTTACAGAGAAATAAGCTGAAATGTGTGCGTAACTTGTATTTTGCCCACTTTTTCCCAATTTGTCAAGCTATTACTTTAGCTAGAAAGCAGTAATCGGGGCAACTAAAAAATTGTCCCTGGGTATATTTGTGCAGAACACATTTGTTCAGTAGCAGCCCTCCAGCTTGCATGGTGAATGCTCCACAATCTTTGAAAAAAAATTGGTCGTGTTTTTGCAAAAACTACATTTTTTATGATAGCAGCCTACAGGATAGCAGTTGGAAGACGATCATGTGTCGGATAATTTGTCCCTGTGAGACCTTCAAGTCGACGCCCTTAGTTTGATTTTACGGCTTGCGTAGTTCAAGAAATGTTGGATTATTTGATTTCGGCAAAAATGACAAGTTTTCGACGCCAAAACAAGAAAAACGGCTATATCTCACGGTAGAGAAAAGCTAGAAACTTGCTTCAAAAAGCAAAAATGTGAAGCTCAATGAGATCTTTCGAATGAATATAGTCATAACTGTATAGAAGCTGCCAAACGTTCAGAAATTGGGAAAAACCACTCTGACCGGAAATCTCGAATTTTTGAATCGGAATTGCGCGGAGGGTGTTAGAACGCTAAAAGAACTTATTTCGGAAAGTTTCATCAAATTTCATCTTGGTTTACGCCGCCAAATAACAATATGTGCCCAAAAGGAATCACCACCTTAAAACACTTCAACTATCATTTGTAAATTCTTCTCAACAAAGGCTTACGGTAATGACACTACACGCTAGCGCAATATGTCATTACGCGGAATATCACTATACGCTACGACATATACGTATACTGTTCGTTAAACTTACTCGAAAGCTTCTGTCAGTAGTTTTCGTATGCGAAAATAGGGCTTGAAAATTGACAAATTTTTGCTAAAATATGCCTAAATTAGCCCAGATTGTGGTTTATAATTGCGTATATTACCTTTTAATTGCTATATATAAATAACCATCTTTAGCTCTATATATGTGATTTATAGCCATTATTTCGAATTTTTTTCAAAAATTTTCAGAAATTGCAAAAAATTTTTCAAAAATTTTGCATTTTTTAATTTGCTTGGACCCAATTTTAGGGGGAGGGGGGTTTGATCTCGGCGTGGGGGGGGGGTGGTGGGGGTGGGGGGTGGGGGGGGGGGGGGGGGGGGGGGGGGGGGGGGGGGGGTCGGGTTGGGGGGGGTGAGGGGTCTGGCCTCTCCGTGGGGGGTCTCACAGGGGGGCCATACATGGGCAAGGTCTCTATTCACAGGATGTACCAGAAATTATTTTGCGCGGTCCCCCTTCGCACAACGGGGGGGGGGGGCGTGCGAGGTGTTGGAGGGAGGGCGATAGAATAGCAACACATTTCAAAATATTAGCAAGTTTGCAGCCCCGTTTAAGCAATTCCCACTCGTTTTCACCATTTCACCGATTGTAATTTGCTTGCGAACATCTTCAAATTTTCCTCATTTTTGTACAAACTAAATAAGGATAATTCGTTAATTATGACTTGTTTTTCTGAGTAATTTATGCTAAATTTCGTAATCGCAATGCGTCGCTCGCGCTGCGCGGTCCCCCTGATTTTGCTTGCGCACTGCGCGGTCCCCTCAGCAATCAGAGTGTACCTGGTACACCCTCAGTACACCCCTTGCGCATGTATGCAAACTGTAGCCTGGTACACCTATGCCCATACTGCAAAACTCACTTTGCATTGTTTTCGCATATCTTCAGATTTATTCAATGAAGTTAATTTAACTTTCATCATCATTTATGGGATAGGTGACCTTTTGAACTTAACAATGACACTCGGCACTTATGGGGTGGGACAAAAATTCTGCCCCCATGTTTCGAAAAATTTT
>JASAND010004134.1:0-31794 GCA_030248195.1 Trissonchulus latispiculum | reverse complement strand
TAAAGGGTTAAGCCATTTGGCCTATTGTATGATTAACGTTATATCGCCATCCATGCTGATGTGTTTTGTTTTAGCTGCTGGTGATCATGACAGGAAAGCAAGTGTTAAATAACTTGCTGGAACTATCGCTGCCTCCGCTGAAAAATGCAATTAGTCGCTGGCGCAAAGGGGCCGGAAAAAGGACAGATACTCAAAATGTGGAGATGAAACGCTGGGAAACCGATTTCTTGCTTCAACCAATGCCAGAACCAATAGGGTTTCTCGACTATTTGGAGATGATCATTCAGTACGGATTTTTGACCATGTTTTCGCCAGCCTTCCCCTTTGCCGCTCTATTTGCTCTTCTGAATAATATTCTAGAAATACGAATCGATGCTTCCAAGTATCTTCAGGTAAAAAACTGTAATATACTCCATAAAAGACTGATCATATTTATAATGACTGTAGGCTTTGTTAGGGTACAAGTCATCCACGTCCACATCAGACCGGCGAAAACTATTATTCGTCCACATGATGAAATGGCTGACCTCCTGTTAAATCATATGTGCCAAAAATTCAATTTTAAGCAGGTGCAGAAAGCTAAAAACCTTTCTTCTAAATTAGTTGCTTATATACTTAAGGGGGGGTCCATCATGAAAAATTTTTAGGCGACGGATTTCGGTCGTTTTCACACATAAGTTAGCCACATATGTCGTGCAAATCAAGTTGAAATTTTGAGTTGTTTTGTTCAGTTCTCCGTAAGTTACGAGCCATCAACTAGAGATGAGATCAGGGCCGACAAAGCCCGGCCCGGCCCAGCCCGGCCCGACGGGCCGGGCCGGGCCGCCCAGACCTGGTTTCCAGTCAGGGCCGGGCCGGGCCGGGCCTGAGGAAAAGGTAGTAAGGGCCGGGCCGGGCCGCGCAGCATCCAACGAAAAAAGCCCGGCCCGGCCCTGCCCTGTTCGGCCCTGCCAAGCCCTGACGTTTTTCACATTAATTTATTGCATATTGTACACTTTCCAATTCTAATAATTGATTTTGCCTCACTAAATTCAAAATTTCTTGCTTTCTTTGCTTCAAATGAGACTGAATATACAACAAATCAATATCAATATAAATATCAAATATACATCAGCTTTCGAGTAACAGACGTTTAATCTACTACATACATATGTAACTGTTTCAAATTCTTTTCAAACAGCAAACAAACAAACATCCAAACATGTAAAACATTTAACTATTTCGGTAAATCAACCTCAGGCTAATTTAGTACATTTAGTGCTAATTTCCTTAGCAATGTAGGATACTGAAATATGAACATGGACATATGAAACATATGAAAGCACTGTTTTTTGAGAGAACATGGACTTTGGATCTCGAGAATACGATAGTGCGGCAGAACACAAAATTCTAAGTGTCTCAAATCTTCATAGAAGAATTTTTTAAAAATCAGGGCTCTTCAGGGCCGGGCCGGGCCGCGTAGACCTAAACTGCGCTCAGGGCCGGGCCGGGCCAGGGCCTGAAGTTTTCGACACAGGGCCGGGCCGGGCCGGACAGACCTAAAATTTGAACAGGGCCGGGCCGGGCCGGGCCGAAAAAATCGGCCCTGATCTCATCTCTACCATCAACTGTGTGAAATTTGAATATGAGCGTGCACAAGGGTGCTGCAGCCAACTGAGGCAAATTTTCGCAAAGCTTATTTTGTTATACACCTTTAAAAACTATAAGAAAAACGTTTTCGTACAGTTTCCAGCCGGATGGGCTTGATCAGAAGCTTCTATAAAGAATTTCTCGGAGAAACAAGACCCTTGTTCCTCCTGATGTAATGAAACATTTAACAGCGGTTAACTTAAAATAGAAGCATTTCCGGCCCATAGTTCTATGAGAAGAATTCATTCCTGCAATGAGCGCTTTCGATTGATGTATAATAAGTCATATTTTGAAAAATTTTAAAAATAGCCGTTTTGTGAAATTCGGGTATATATGACAGGCTTTTTGTAAAACACGCAGATGTCGCGATTGGTTTTAAAATCGACCCTCTCCGATTTCCTTCATTTTCACATATGTTGTATCCATTATTGGTCAAAGTATCACTGCGCAATCCGTTTCTCCAAATTCCCTCGTATGCGTGAGAAAATGGCCTTCAAAGTTTCAATTTCAGCTCATTTTGAAGCAATCTGGAGCGATCAACTTTGAAGCATCCTAACTGACGCTTGGATTGCTCGATTGGGCTGAAACTTTGCATGCACATTAGCTAATATAAGTACTAATAGTATGGCGAATTTGAACCAAAACGGTTAACTACAGCTCGTGTTTTGATCAAAAACGGGTTTCAGGACGGGGTCGTCACAACCATCATTTTCACGGTTTTTCGGCTGTAGCCAAAAACCTAGGTTAGGGAAACGGCTGATTTTTTATGGTAGTTGTAGGCTCATATTGGGGCCACACGCTCTGTAAATTTCAGCCAAATCGGTTTGGGCTTTTGAAGTCAAATTGGCACCAGAAGAGGCGTTGGCCACTTTTCTGGAATCTCCAAATTTCTCATTATTTTACGTCCACAGCTTGATAGGAACAGAATAACCGTATACCCTTCCATCAGTTTTAATCACTCTAAGCAGTAGAAGTACATGTGCCAAAAATTGCTTTATTCGGTTAAGGTACTAGTAGTTGGCAACGCTTTGAATTTTGAAGTCCACGTCCAAACCAAGCTTGGCATAGCTTGGCATGGCTTGGCATTTAACGAGCGCTAGCGAGAAATGCATGCATTTTTGGGACTTGTGTCAAGAAGAAAAGTTGTTCAGCTTGTCAAAAGCTTTCGAATGAGCTAAAATTTGTACTGTTTCGAACAACTTTAATTTTCACGATTTTGTACAGTGTGCTCAAAAATTACGTACAAAATCGTGAAAATTAAAGTTGTTCGAAACAGTACAAATTTTAGCTCATTCGAAAGCTTTTAACAAGCTGAACAACTTTTCTTCTTGACACAAGTCCCAAAAATGCATGCATTTCTCGCTAGCGCTCGTTAAATGCCAAGCCATGCCAAGCTATGCCACGCTTGGTTTGGACGTGGACTTCAAAATTCAAAGCGTTGCCAACTACTAGTACCTTAACCGAATAAAACAATTTTTGGCACACCTCGTTCTACTGCTTAGAGTGATTAAACTGATGGAAGGGTATACGGTTATTCTGTTCCTATCAAGCTGTGGACGTAAAATAATGAGAAATTTGGCAATTCCCGAAAAGTGGCCGACGCCTCTTCTGGTGCCAATTTGACTTCAAAAGCCCAAACCGATTTGGCTGAAATTTACAGAGCGTCTGGCCCCAATATGAGCCTACAACTACCATGAAAAATCAGCCGTTTCCCTAACCTAGGTTTGTGGCTACAGCCGAAAAACCGTGAAAATGATGGTTGTGACGACCCCGTCCTGAAACCCGTTTTTGATCAAAACACGAGCTGTAGTTAACCGTTTTGGTTCAAATTCGCCATACTATTAGTACTTATATTAGCTAATATTCGTGCAAAGTTTCAGCCCAATCGAGCAATCCAAGCGTCAGTTAGGATGCTTCAAAGTTGATCGCTCCAGATTGCTTCAAAATGAGCTGAAATTGAAACTTTGAAGGCCATTTTCTCACGCATACGAGGGAATTTGGAGAAACGGATTGCGCAGTGATACTTTGACCAATAATGGATACAACATATGTGAAAATGAAGGAAATCGGAGAGGGTCGATTTTAAAACCAATCGCGGCCTATGACATAATCTACGACCCTTAGAAAAAGCTAGTCATATATACATATATATATATATATATATATATATATATATATATATATATATATATACAATATATATATATATATATATATATATATATATATAAATATATATATATATATAATCTGCATGATAACAGCTGACCTCCCCCTACAGATTAAACCCATCACTTCAAAGAAATTTGCACGCTATGCTTGTGAGCTGAAGCTCGCAACAGACACACTTTGGACTAAGTAGCTGTATTTTCGAGCTTTAGAGCGTAGGCATTTCTTTGATGTGGTGGGTTTAATTTGTGGGGAAGGTCAGCCGTTTTCGTGGAGTTCCTGTCAAAAGCGCCAAGCGGCAAGCATAATAACTAAGAGCGTGGCGCTTGTCACACTCTTAATTATTATGTACTCTTGTTACTAATATAGTAATATGACTACTAATATGACGAATTTTATTATCAAGGAATATCGGAGACCAATTCCGGTGAACGCGTCTTCCATTGGCCCATGGATGCTAATCCTGGAAGTTTTTACAAAGATTTCCATTTTCACTAATGCATTTGTAATCGCCTTCACAACCGACTTTGTCGATCGATTGGTTTATAGTTACATGCGAGAACAAGATGAGGGGAAATTTGGTGGTACATCTTGGCCAAGTTAGTGCATCAGTGCTTTGCTTAGTCAATGTGCAAACAGACTTCAAAAGACCAGTTTAAAAAACAAAAGTAACATGAGGAGTACAAAAAATATATAAAATTAGCAGAAATAAAACGTTCTGTAACAGCTTAGGAGTAGGACTATAATAAAAATATCCTCGATGAATTTCTATTTTATGTGTTATTAATTGTTACATAAAAATATGGAAACATTTTTGATGTTTAGCCTACACACTATGGCGGCTTTCGGAGTTTAACACAAGCAACTATCCAGCATTTACTGATTTAATCGCCAATGAAACGATAAGCTTGTCCTTCGACAATGATCGGAACATGACTGTTGATACTTGCTATTACAGAGGGTTTTTCACAAAAACCATGGCGAAACGAAATGAGTGGTGGTCAGTTTTATTAAACATTTTTGACTGAATTAAAAGTTCTATGTATATAATAATAGTCGTACCTTCTTCCATTCCGCTATCTATCATTCTGCATTTATGCAATAATGAAAACCTTAACCCTCTTCTTCCCAAGGCTTCTCGGGGAAATCGACTAGAAATGAATAGTTTTGCATTTTGGGCCGCCATTTTTACTGAAAGCACCTACAGATATGGGCCTGCGAGCAATCGATAGAGAATAAATAGCTCTACATTTCGAATGAGAGCATTGAAGGGTCCCCGATGTACCCTGAAAACGTTACAAGCAGTCCAAGTCGGTCAAAGTACGAATTTTTGCTAAACTTTCATAGCAGAAAACAATTTATTTCTAGGTACAGGACAAGATTTTTGAAGGGGATCAAGTATGCGCTGATTTAATCGGCATTATCTTCCTTAACACCCGGTTGAAGGGCATAAAAGGGTTAAGCCTGGTTTTGAATTAGTAACTTTCCTTAGTTCATTTTGTGCTGGCACTTGGCTTGGCAGTTTGGCTGGCACTGGTAAAACTGTTCAATTGTAATTCACCTGTAAAACTATGAATAGAAAATAAACTTTTCTGTTTTAGGTACGTCATGTTTGCCCGTCTTGCTTTCATCATTATTTTTGAACATCTGCTACTACTCCTTCAACTTCTTATCCAATACGTTCTTCCCGATACACCGAATCAAGTCAATCTTTTCCAACAACGAGAGAAATATGTCGTGCGGGAGTCAAAAGTTCACTTCGGCCAAAAGTAAAGTTAAGAGTGATCATGGTAAAAATCACAGTGATTACTGGGTTAGCTTGTTACAGAAGAGCCACATCAGCCCAGAACTAAGTTCTTCACACTACTGTTTGTTTATTTTGGAAACCGGTTCCGGTTCAAATCGAGTTTTTTTGGAAATGGCTTTGAGTCAAAATTTTTCAATTTTCTGAAAATTTAATCCAGCGCTGCATTATCTTTGCTTCAATGGTTTGAAACTGATTTTTATATGCACGAGAAAAGATTTATATCTCTGAACTCCATAATCTTATACGTAAACGTTAACTCAAGCCTTGGTTACTTTTATCCTACTCAACTCACTTGAGTTTTTCGTAACTTTACCATAACTTTAGACGGGATTGCATCCACTACAATGCTAGTAGCATGTAGCACAAAATTTATCTCTCCACTTTCTCAGAAAATTAATCGAAGTTTCTGTGCAAAACGAATCCTTTGCCATTGATGTTATGTTGGGCTCTGGACATTCTCAGCAACGTCCATTGGAAGCAGGGAGGAAGCTTGGGCAAATTGAGGAAGCGTTCACAACTTTGAGGCACATGACTTGGAATGGGGACTTTATCAGGAATGATCTTTGACAGAGAACGGATTTGGAATTTTCATTTGTGGAGGACTAGATAGATAAGTCGTGGCTAAACTTTGAGTTGTTTTTTGTTTAATTTGAATACATTTGCTTGACAACCAAAATCAGATCAGTTGCGCATTTAGGTGTTGAGTAATTGGAAGGTGTGCATTGTAGGCTGGAGTATGGCACGGGAGAGCTCCACTTGTGCCTTTTCAGCGCTTATTTAACAGTTCAATTAACCCTTGCTTGTATCTACTATTGTACTGGAATGTTTCTTTTAAGGGTATTTTTATCTGAATCTCCTGAGACCGCATTTTCCTTCTTTCCTTTCTGAGAGCTCGTCAATCCCCTCCCCTCTTTTCTGCAGCCTTTTTTCAACGCCCCGGCCCACCGAGCGGGCAATAATTCACAGACTTCAGCCATCTTAGTTGCTATTACCAAGCGGGGGGCAGCAAAGGTCGGTAAACGACCTTCGCTGCCTTGGGCATGACTGAAATAACCGTATGGTAGTCTTGCTTGGGGATCATGTTTCCGTCCTTGATCTTCGTCTCTCCGCTTCTTGACTGCGGTCTGCGGAGAGCACCACTGACGGGCCACGCCGTGTGCCTACAAGTGGGTGAGCCCAAACCAAAAAAAAAATAACTTTAGACGATATCAAAACACTGTAGTCAAACCTAATAGTGAAACTTAATTTATATATATATATATATATATATATATATATATATATATATATATATATATATATATATATATATATATATATATATATATAAATATATAAGAAACTTAATAGAGATACGTACGGGGTATTATCCGGTTAGAATGGTTTATATATATAATTTGCTAGCACTTAAGTGCGGAACATAATACGCTGAAACGATGGCGAATTCTGGAAGAACACAGGCCCTTTTGTTTGCATCCGTTCCAACAGATCGGATCCGACTAGGCCCGGGTCTGGAAAGTGCTCATCCCCGCATTCTCAGCCGTAGAGCCAGCAGTGTAACCTCAAATGACGCGAGCATCAGTCGAAGGCTTTTTTGGCTTGCTTTCTCTCATAAATTAAGAACTATTTTATAGGGAAGTAAACCCATCAATGCCGACTAATGACACATCAGAACCCGAAGAGGACTGTCAAGATGAAGAAGAAAAAGAAGACGATGAATCCGAGACGGAGCGAAGCAGCAGTCGGAAAATTCACCCTCAAGAAAATGGAAGCACAAAAACAGCATGGAACGACTCCAGATCAGAACAACCGAGAATTTCTAAACGTCCATTCATGATGACAGTTTTCAAACGACTCAATTTGTGGTGCTAAAATCATGTTCAACTAGACAGAGCTAACAGTTATTTCCAACAATTTCATCCCACTCTAAAATTCATTTGTAGTCCAAAGGGTAAATAAACTGTAGCAAAGGTGTAAGCTATACTATCTGGCAGCTGTTTTCATGATAGAGTAGACAGACACACTGACTAAATAAGTTCCACTTATCTCTGGCTGTATATAATAGAGGGTTTTTAACGTACATGTACTATACCTGTCTTTTAAGTGCCATTTAACATCAATTAAATTTCTGTTTATTATGAAAATGTATGAATTAAGTGTGTACAATAAAGCAGCAATAACGTCCTACTCTAAGCATCAGAAGTGCAAATACAAAAGGGCTGTTGCAGTTTGCATTATTTCACTGCACAGCTACAGAACATCATGAACAATTATGATGAGTAAAAAAGAACCGCCACTTGTACAAATTTTAGTTTAAAAGGAGTAGGCATTGTAACTTTAGAATAGAAAAATTAAGTCGACATTTTCAGGGTTTCCTTCTTTCACAATAAACATACGTTCAAGGGCAAACACATATATAAATAAATAGCATAAATCATAAAAGCAAAAACAATGAAGCAGCAAAACGATTACGTACAATTGGCCAACAAACTCACAGAAAGCAAAACAACATACGTATACAACATTTAGCCAACAAGTTAACAAGTTACAGATGTATGTAAAAGGTAATCAGATGGCAAGATTACAACAGTGTATGGAAACAAAACATGGAGGAAAATTAAGATACACACTAACAGAAGTCGTCTATCAACTAAAGAATAAATCCTAACCAAACTGTGCTATGAAAATAGCAATTCATGTAAGCGTTTTTTTATAAAATTGCGGGTGCAAATAAAATTATAACTCAAGTATATATATAATATAATATCATCTTAAACCACGCTACAGTCAAGAGCATGCATCGTGGATTACAAAAATAGAATAATTGAAATAAACGAAACAATATAGGAAAGATAACATCCGGATATACAGCAATAGCGCACCTAAGCACGTAATACTGTCCGCCCAATATTCTAACAAGCCATTCTAACGTAGAGCAAACGACATTTCAGTGACGATTCGATTTCGAATATTTTTTCAAATTTTATGGATGCTACAATTGTACTGATTGCGACTAATTGTACAATATTTCAGTTTCCTCAGAACTAATTTTTCATCAGGATCGAAAAGGTCTTGTTTGAAAAACTAAACAAACTTTAAAACTAGTGTACATAGCATTTTTACATGACCAGTATTACATTGTAAAAATCAAGCAGTCTAACATTAAAATTTGATAATTTAACATGAGTTGAATTTAGGATTCACTTGCTACACAGCTACCAACACCAGTTTATAACAATTAAAGTAGTGCTCGTGCATCGTACAAAGTGAACGGTAGAGAAGTCATCGTTAGACTACGTAATGTTGATAAATTGCATCAACTTAAATCATCAGGTTTATCACCATAATTAAAAGAGATAATAATTAAAAGAAAAACTACTGTCCCCTCAAAAATACAATTTTAGCCTTCAATCTAATATTTTCTTTGTAAATTTGAAGTAAGAATGACAACAAACAAGCGCATGCTAAGAAAGGGGAAGCCCATCCAAATCAAACAGCAGTATGTTCAGCATGACGATTGCTGGATGGTTTAGAAAGTTCATTATGATTCGCGCGAATACTCTTACGGCGAACGCAGATATAAGGCTCTTCTTTAATTTCTGAAACACAAGTACGTATATACATTATTCTAGAACAGCTCATCCATGTGTTCTGAAAACATTGTACTGATAATCTTAATATCGTCAAAAAATCAGAATTAAAACGTTCATAACTTTTCTTTATCAACAACAATGAAACAAGACTTTGCTGAATGCTGTTACCTTCAATGATTTTATCAAACTCTCCATGTCCGATTTGGTCATTTCGATGCTTGGGTCCTCGAGGGCCTCCCTTGCGTCCTTTCATCCCTGTTCGCTCAAATTCACTGATCACAGCAGCCTGCATAGATTTTAAGTCATTTTTAGCAGTCGAACTGCTGTGCTTCTGCTGTTGCTGTTGGAGTTCTGCTTCTCTTTCCAGTTCCTGAAAACACAAAGGCAAGTCAGCAACAATATTCGAATATAGATAATTTCATCAAGAAAGAGTAAAGTGAAACATTAAAGCAAGTCAAAGACTCTACCAAATTGTTGTTTCAACGGCTACAGGAAGATTATATTCAAGTCCTTTCTGTACACAGTAAATAGGGATAAAACCATACCCTGGCCCAACAGAAAAAATAGCGAAAATTTTTGTGTTTTTTTACAATTTTCGACCAAGCTTTCTTTAGATATTTTGAAAGTAAAAAATAAGTTAAATTACAGAGTGTTCTCACTGACTTTAATAAGAATATTAATATTACCAAATCTATATTTCTGACGTAAAAATTTTTTATTTTGATACCTCCCCCATTTCTCTGGATCATCCGTGCATAGCAAACTGAGAACGCCTAATACATGGTTGATGTTGTCCAGGGCCAGTTTCATAAAAACCGTCTCGAGTTCTCGAGTTCTCAAGTTCTCGAGTAGTCTGTTTTCAATGACAAAAAATTATATGTAACAGTATCTACGGAAAATTTTATGGTGATTTATTGAGTCAATTACAGAAGTTATTGAAAGAGGAAGAAAAATTTACAAATTTAGATTTTCAAAAATTTCTCGAGTAAGTCTCAAGTTGGCGAAATTTTCTCTGGTCGAAGTCGACCAGAGAACTTGACTCGAGAAGTCGAGAACTTTTTCAGCGTGACTCTCAATGCGGCTTGCGGATCTCGAAAACTTCCAGCGTAGTTTAGCTACTAGACTCGAGAACTCGAGAACATTTTTATGAAACTGGCCCCAGGTCCACTCCTAAATAGTGCTGTTTCTATACGGCCTAAGGCTAGGCCTAAGGCTACTAGGTTCCACGAATACACGAAAAAGTTGTACAACTGGAGGCTCTAACAGCACAAAATTTCATAGGTTCACAAAACTATTGTTTACCTGTGCCTTCTGTCTTGCTAAATTCTCCTGATCAGCCTGCTGAAAATGTCGAACAAAACTGAGAAATGTGGTGAAGAATGTCGTCGTTGAGGCACCTTTCCCACTCTCTCCATAGAACTCAACACAATCTCGAAATGCCTCCTGAAATAATGAATAATGCAACACATCCAAACTTTAATTTTTAGATTCACGTTCGTACTTGTTAATATCACAACAAACTACATTAAAATACATTAGCACTACATCACAGTATTAGGACACTCTAGTTTGGGCTGGGCTGGGCTGGGCTTAAAAGCATTACGAAAAAGTTTGTAACTTGTGGTGCATATTCCACCGATCTAAACACCAACAAACCAACTGATACAGAGACGTAGAGTAAGAACTAGTAGCGTCGCAATTCACCTGAGCAATGTTAGCATTGGATCTGAGTTCTCTCAAACGAGCACTGTTATCATTGATGAAGTTAGTGAGAATAAGGGGAGCTTCAGCGAGACCTCGAAGTCCCTGTTCCTGTTTGGCAAGATGCATTCCCTTTTCCAATTCTGCAATGTCCAACAACACTGCCTCCAGGGCCACTGAAATAACAAAAAAGAGAGTGAGCAGTGAAAATCAGTGAGCAGTGAAAATCACAAAGGAATTCTTTCTACGTTTGAAGTCTACAGACTAAACGTAGGTGGTGAATAAACTATAGCATTAGCAACATGAGGTCGACTCTAATTTTCGACAGCTATATCTCTAAAGTGACCACAATTACGCAATATTTTAAGGAGTTCTAACCTTGACCTTGTTTTATACACTCGATTAATGATACAGACACTTTATATGAGACTAGGGTAGCTATACTAAACTATACTAAACAACACGCTTATGGATTTGTGTTGGTTTTTAGTCATACAACATCAAAGTCCTAGTAAACTGAAGACTTAAGAGGGGGGCGACTAAACGTTTACCCCAACTTTCTTGGATCGGGTTCATTTTTTGCATGAATATACACCATGTACGTGGTCAAAAAGTACTTGGTCGTTGGTTCTTAGCTGCTGGCTCTCAGTAGCTCGCCAGGCACCCGAGAACTGGTCCGACCTTCCCAATTTTTGTAACGCCCACTATAAATAGGAAACATGTTTTTCTTTCCTGTTTGGTTCAATAAAAACATCTACCCTTTGGCACAATGAGAGAAGACATATTGGGCAACATACATGGCATTAGTTTTGCTTTAACCCTAACGGTTAGAGAAATGTTATCCTAAACTTGAAGAATCGTAGAATCGTCAAAAATTTGGAAAATTTTGGCCGCCGAATCAAAAAATTTGATAAAACTATAATGCCTCGATAGAATTCCTTCATATTTGGCACATTTTGTAGACCTATGGGGTGTATGTTCACACCAAATTTCAACTTCCGAGGTCGCACCAGAATTAAATTTTTGCATTCGCCAGTCAAAATTTACCAAATTTTTGACGATTCTCGATGTTTAGGATAGTATTGCTCGCTAACCCTTAGGATTACAGCAAAGCTAATGCAATGTGTATATTACCCAATATGTCTTCTTTCATTGTGCCAAAGTGCAGATGATTTCCTTGAACCAAACAGCAAGGAGAAATTTTTTAGTATTTATAGTGAGTGTCACGAAAAGTGGGGGGTCGGACCGGTTCTCGGGTGGCTGGCGAGCTACAGAGAGCCAACCAAGAACCAAAGACCAAGTACTTTTTGACCATGCACATGGTTTCATTTTTTTGCATGAATATATATATATATATATATATATATATATATACATGCAAAAAATGAAACCGATCCAAGAAATTTGGGCACCCCATTTTAGTCGCCCCCCCTAAACAAAAAAGCAAACTCTACGAGTCAAATACGTGTTTGGCTCGTAGTCTTAATTATACGTCAGCGCACTACCAGTATTAATGTTTAATACATAAAATTAATAGAAAAATTTAGGGATAACCCTTTCGAAGTGCACGTAAGCAAGTATACGTATATATGTAAGTATATACGTACGTAAAGGTGGAAAATCATCATGAATTATACGCAAACACGAAGGAAAGAAGCTGAGAGGAGTTATAAGAGGACAGTCCAAGAAGCTTTCTCTCTTCACTCACTCTCTGACTCCCATTTTCCTTTTGAGAACATTTAATTAAAAGTAGATAAAACTTTTTACGTTCCCCCTAAAATTTACTTCTGCCTCCAAGATAAGATGACTTTTTATCCCTTTAATAAGTTTTTCGAATTTACAGCTTGTTACTGCAGAATGAATATATATTATACACATGTTCTTAATCTAAATTTATTCGTTATAGTCACTACAGACACAACCTATCGTACTTCATTAAAGACCGCAGCTCAAATCAATTCTAATGAAGTTACTTGTAGTATTTTCCAACTGAGTTAGCAATAGTAAAAAAAACTACTACATATCCAAACATAGTCAGAAGGTGGGGATGGTGGTGGTAGTTTTTGTACGCGTACATATGTATAACAGTAACGGCTAGGTATAGAATAAAGCATAAAGAATAAAAATGTGAAGTTGATTCAATTAAGGGAGTATTTCTAATTACTTTCATCTCTTAGGCAAGATCTCGTATAGAACTAATTGCCTCTAAATGGCTGATCCGGAGAGCAAGATACACAATATATATTGAACTTTCATGTTGATCTACTGATGTTCAATTCAGACTATATTTGATAATTACTAATCCGTGGGCTGTATAATGTTAGTTTATAGTCGTTGTATTTATAGCTGGGTTTACTTAGGGCCCCCAATTTTGGTTAAAAATTGTCTATTTTGGTGCTCAAACTTAATTTTGGTACTCAAACTCAAGTTGTGAGCACTTTTTAGAATAGTTATAGCAGTATATGTAGAAAACAAGCTGTTTTTTACTGTATTTTTGGCATTTTAGACTATTTTATTCCCCCCCACATTTCGACTTCTCCCCCAGCATTTATATATATATATATACATATTTTCCAAAATTTCAAATTTTATCATTTGATGCTGTGGTGGGGCTTTATGAGACGTGCTGAAAGATCATATGTCCAGAATAAACTTTTCCTTTATTGTTTTGGTTTATATTTTAAAACAATAGCGGCGGCCCTTTTAAAGCTCTAAGGGAAGACAAACTTCTTTAATTGAACCTATAATTTAAGCTACCGCGGATTAGTCAGAAAGGAAGTGTCCTTTTCCTTGGCAGCCAAACCATGTGCTCAACTTTAGCCAGGGCCAAGAGAAATGACATTTTTCTGTTGTTTAATTGATGACAATTAAGATCCCATAATCTGAACAGGCACAGCAATATTTCACTTTCCTAGGATTCAGGGAGGGAAGGAAAGGATCTAGTGCCTTTTAAATGTCCAATGAGACCGGAGATTCAGTCTTACAGAGTATATATCCCAGAAGATGTTTTGAACTACGTATCAATTCATTTACACAGCTGACTTTTAACACTTCAAAAAGCTATCGGCAAGATAATCATGTTATTGACAAAAATCCTAGGAAAGCATTGCAGTTTAGAAACGTAAGCCACCAATCCGAATTTTAAACTTCTTCTTACGGCGTCTTCCAGGATATACTTAAATGTTCCGTGGACAGAGAGGATTTCGAAAGCAGTTTATCAAACAGTATGCTGTCAATTTCGACTTACCCATTAACCCAACAATTTAATCTATAATCCTAATGTAGTTCACAATTTTGACTGCATCACACATGAATTTTACTTAGAACTTTAGCTGACGCAACATGAAAAACGTTAAATTCACATATATACTTCCTCGTTATATACCTATACCATCACATCTTTGTACTTAGCATCAACAAAAATCCTCTGCATCACGCCTTATTTAACTCGTGTTCTTTATCATTTTTCGGCAAACTGGCAAAAAAAGTGGCTTCACCCTGCCTGGGTCCAGAAGCAGCATTTGTCAAAACAGTTTTCATTAATTTAGACAGGGCAATAACTCATAATTTTTAATGCTAACTTTACCTCACCACCAACGGAGAAACCTATAACGTATGACTTTAGCCTAGCTGTCAACACAATATCTACTTCTTGTTTCAAGTCCTTTTCTTTATAACTGCTCTCTTCAACATTTTGCTTCCGCTCTATTTACAACTAAATAGATACTGCAGAGGTAGCACAAGACTGCAAAGATTTTTTCTAACACTGCTTAGTCTTGTCTAATTTAGTATGTATGATAACCCATGAACTTCATTATTATATATGTGCTTTATGTTCCAAATCGATTAAATTTTAAATAAGAAGATGGCTAATAGCAATAATAATAAGTGGAGATTCTATAAAAATGTACAACAGACATCAGATTCTGTATTAAGGGCTCTCTTTTCTTCACTAAGTTCTCTACACCACCCTGGGATAATTCTAGGCATTTTTTCTTGGAGGGGACTTTCCAAAGTCCGAGGGGCAAGGAAATTTTGGGGGGGGCGAAAATTTTTCTAAAAATATGCTAAAAATAGCGCTATTTTTCTGGCATGTACTGTAAAAGTTGATTTTTATTGCAAAAATAAGCAGATTTAGTGTTAGAAAAGGCAAAAAATGAGTAAACATCTCCGGCGAAGCCGAAATATTATTAAAAATTTGGCTTCTGAGCGATTTTTTCAGGGCAAAATTTGGTATCAAAACAGGCACCCACTTTTTTGGGGGGGGGCGATTTTTGGGGGGAACTATTTTGGGGGGGGGAAAGGTGTTTATGGGGGGGAAACAGCCCCCCCCCAGTATACGAAGCCCAGCCACCCCCGTCCTTCAACGACCCTCCTCAATTACAGAGCCAATACACGATTACTGAATCTAAGAAGATATCAGACTCTCGCTAAACTGCCAGTTTCGACTCTGTACATACATATAACTGGGTAAAAAGAATATTTATAAAACGTATAAGAAAGGTGTCCACTTCAACTCAAATCCAAAACAATTGGGGAAAGAGGTTGGTAGGGATCGAGCCTACAAGTACAACCTTCGGTTTGGTACACCGACCGACGCTCTTAGAAACGTTATGAAACATACTTCATTATTCTATTAATTTTCTTCTTCACTTCCGCCCTTACTAAAAAGTGCTAAGAATCCACCAAAATAAAGCTTTGGCCATTTCAAAAGGTTATTGGCTTCCCAGGACTATTTTTTGTCAGAAATAGCCATTCTAGTTTAACATATGTTTCAAACAGGAATAAAACGAAGTGGGCCCTGTAGTCAGGCAATAATTTGCAATTTTAGAATTAAAAATTCTGTTAAATTGTTACTATAGTCAGGGGGGGGGGAAGAAAAACACAAATAGGGAAGCAAGCCCCCAACTTTTTCTTCGCTTGGATTTGGATCGGTTTGAGTATACCGTTATGTACCGTGGGCAAATACCTATCTAATCGTATATTCAAACTTCTCTTATACCTCACTCAGCTTTGGCAGTAACAGGATTTGTCCATGTTTTTTTTACCCGCAAATCGGGGAAAAAACATGGTGCGGGGAAAAAAACATGGCACGGATTTCTACCAACCAACCATTTAGAGTGGTTTAAAAGCATTGTTTCAGCTGTTTTTAGCATGCAAAACTACCTAGGCACCCTTCTAACCTCACAGCAAGCTTAAAACCCGATTTTTTGGTCAAAATGCTAAATCCGCCGTACTTAACCTGTTTGGGCATGAAACCTGCTGGGAACTGGCCATAATATGCAGAATATCACTAGAAATAAGTTAGTTGTGTTAAAAATTGCAATATTCCATCATTTTTTAAGTTTTTTCAAAATTTTCATTTTTACCATAGAAACTTATGAAACCTGGCATATTGATGCTGCAAATCAAATTTTCGAGCTAGAAGCTTCAAAAATGCTTAAAGTTGGCATATTTTGAGGTTTTTAGTGGTTTTAAAGCATTCTCTTTCCTATAGAAGCATTAGTTACGCCTTCCTGAAGCATACGCAAAAATTTTAAAATTTGGTCACCATGTTTTTTTCCCCGCTCTAGTGGACCCAATGTGGGGAAAAAACATGGTCAAATTTTTTACTGGGTGTACGCAGGGGAAAACCACTATTGCCATGTGATAGAGCAAGTCAAATTATGCCCGCATGCCCATTTATAGTAGCCAAAGTTTGATAGTTGGTTAGATATAGACTTGCAAACTTTCGAAAATCCTTAGCATTTTGGCCAATTTTGGGAGGTCAACTTTGGTCAAGTACTGTACTTACAGAATCAAACTTAGAAACCAATCTGGTACTGTAGGGTATACTTCTAGACTTGCTCTTTCTAATGGGCTATACTAGGCAGCTGCACCTGCTATGGTTGGGGAGTAGGCGACCATGTTTTTTTCCCCTTCTTTTCCGTCATGTTTTTTCCCCCCTCTGACTATAATTGTTAGTTCTCAAAAGTCACTCCGATTTGGGCAGAAACGAAGTGTCCGATTAAAAGACAGTGAAAATAATTTTTTTGGAAGCTTCTTAAAAATTTTAAATTTGGTCAAATTAATTTTCAGGCCAAGTGCCCCGGCACCAGTCCCTTTACTTCTATAATTTCGAACACATTTTAACTTTTTGACGTTCTATGACTAGATGTAGACTTTTTGCAGTTATTTGGCTGGCAGTCAACAGAGTATATCATTATCTATATAGCTAACTATGCAAACATTTCCGGTAGATTTGTTTCTAGTTAGTTTTAATGAGCATGCGAGCTGCGAGCCTATTAGTAGTAGTGACTAATTATACGAGTGAGAGAACTCAACCAATACGTTGACACAATAATATATATACGTATATAAACAGACATGTTAGTCTGTATACGTGTTTCAGGTTCAAAACTTTCGGCAAAACGATAGCTCAGCTCTTACGGTCTAACGTTTACGATTAAGAACAGTTTAGAACGTTTATGTACAGAAAAATGTAGGCTCAAGTCAAAACTGCGCAAAATTCGTGTCCTCTTGATGACAACATACTGTTCAAAGAGCAGGCACTCTCCGCCTCTCGCACTTTTGAACCGGTGGCAGGTCGGTCCGGCTGAGTGTGTGGTCGTTTCGGTGGCCTAACACTGATATTTGCAGTCAACACTAGAATCTGCACAGAGAAGCAAGTTTTTAACCAAACGAAATATGTAAAATGTGAACCCGGTCAAACTAAAAGTAAAAACCTTTTCCATTGTCTTTGTAATACATAACATCTTTTGCAAATTTCTAGCTCAGATTGCCAATGGACACTGAAAAATATGACTGACTAGCCGCCAATTGGCTTGCAGAGCTAGAGGTGAAACCGGCTCACCGCGCCAGTTCGGGTCACTATATGGGCCGGGTCACCGGATCAGGAGCTCTGACCCGGTCCTGATTCGGTGTGCATGGTTGGAGGAAAGTTTTTGCTGTGAAAGCATATATTTTAGAATTTTTGCCAGTTTTACCACCTGAAAACTTAAATAATTACTCAAAAACTAGGAAAAGGAATAAATATAAACTGAAGGAATAAAATAAATATATACTAAACTTAATCGTCCAGTTTTGTTAATGCTTGTCGCAGCAATGTCCCCATAATATTTGTACATACTTTCCTGTCAAGCTTGGATGATCTAGTATTGAAGCTAACAATAATTAGAAAACTGAAAATTAGGCGGATAGTTCAAAATATTTATTTTAAAATCTAAAATTTTCTAAGCTCCATCTACTGCCGATGTTAAATCCATGACAGTATGAAATTCTCTACAAAATAAGGTTCACAGACTTTGCATTTCCTTTTTTATTTTTTCTAATTGTTATGACTTACTATCCTTTGGGACTAGAGGATTTTGGTTTTACTTTATTTGTTGTATCCTAGTCATAAGCAACAATAATTTTAAAGAATCTCTGAAATCTCTTAAGAATTGAATGCAATTAAATAAAATATTTAACAACAATATAAAACACAAAGGTGCTTATGTTAAGCTCTTTAATTAGAATTAGAGGATGTGCTGTCTTTGGCATAGTATTTTGTTCTAAACAAGAAGTTGGTAGTTGACTTCACATCGAGTGCGAAATCGTGCAAAAGTTTTGATTTTTTCCGGCTTAGTTACAGTATCTATTTCCAGTGTTACTTTAAGGAAAGCAAAACTTTTGCCTAACTCATAATTTAGACGCCAACATGTCCAAAATCATCAAAGAGCACTCACAGTCACCCAATATAAGTATTTATAAATTTGTCCAAGCTTCTGAATTTTCAAAAATATCGTGTCACCTGGTCTCAAACGGTCACCGGGTCAGGAAACAGTGACCAGGTTTCATCTCTGATACGCAGAACATCTACATTTCAAAATATATTAGATTATGCGCTCTTTTATGTAAGTACGTACGTACTGCTACTACGGGCGTATTTCTTTAAAGACTAAAATGGTCGTATTAAACGAATTAAAAATCAGCCGGATTAAAATGTTAATGGCTGTTTCTTTAATACAGGGTTAAACTGATTAAAATTAACTCGTTTAATCCGACCACTTTTAATCCTCTAATTAAACGAGTTCATTTCTATTCGTTTAAAATCCAGGATTGAAAAAAAGCTATTAGAAATTTTAATCCGCCAACACATTTAATCCGTTCAATCCGCGTAGCTGCACGAGGATTAAAACCATTTGAAAATGCAGGAGACAAATTAAACGGATTAAAATTAATCTTTAAAGGAACATCGATTAAGCAGGTCGGATTAAAATTAACTCATCCACTTTTTAATCCGAAGAAAGAATAAAGAAACAGAATTAGATTACAATTTTAATCCTAGGTGCATTAAAGAAATAGGATTAAATTTAATCCGTTTAACTAGTTCAACTCGCTGGATTAAATTTTAATCCGTTTAATCCGAGACGCTATTTCTTTAATCTGGATTAATTTTAATCTAGTCCGTTTAATCTTTAATGAAATAGTCTATTGTCATTCTACTCATTTCCAAAAAGTGCTTATATAGGACATACGCAAAAAGACAAAGAACCTGACCAACGGAATTTCTGGCATTTGGAGACTCGCATCTGCAAAAAATTTTCATCAGCCCAAATCTAAGGACCTATTCCTTTAAAGATTAAACGGATTAGTTTAAAATTAATCCGCATTAAAGAAATAGCTCCTCGGATTAATTAAAATTTAATCCAGCTAGTTAAGGTGCTGGTATCCTTTTGTGCGGTGCTTTTGTGATGATTTTTTGAAACGCTATAACTTTAGCAATTGTGGGAGTTGGAAAGGGATTTATACATAGTTTTAAAGCTTATAATAAGGACATTCGTATGCGCTTACAAACTAGCAAAATTATCAAAAAAACTAGCAAACATTTTCTGGCAAAACGGCTAAATGTAGACCAAAAAATTTTGAACATTGATTTTTCAATACTGCGGAACCAGACAAAATTTCTTTTTGCGCTATCAGACAGAGGACATATGGGCCGAAGGACATTTTTTGGGGTTTCGCTCAGTATCACCAAGAGTACATAAAACATAATACATAAGAGTATGACAAGCGTCATATTCTATGTATTATCAGCTCGCTACATCCTCTGCAAGCTATCGGCTTACCCCCCCTAAATCAGAACCCCCTTATCAAAGCAAATTCGAGCGCTATGTTTGCACGCTAAAGCTCGAAAACACAACTAGTCAGTTGGTTCAACGTGCGTCTGTTGCGTGTAAACATAGCGGGCGAATTTCTTTGACAATTTATAGGGGGGGGGTCAGCCGATAGCGAGATAGCGGATGTAGCGAGCTGATAATACATAGCGTATGACGCTTGTCATACTCTTATGTATTATGTACTCTTGGTATCACTCAACGGTTGAGAAAATTCGCAAAATGCACGGAAGAACTAAATTTTTAAACTTTGCACTAAATTTTCTCGAAACTGGGAATGTTTTAGCCAAAACCAAGAAAAACGTCCCTCCGCAATAGTACGAAATTTCCATTTTGCCAAAAATCTCTTGAATCTGTCGAGTAGTTTTTGAGAAATCGATGTTTAAAACAAAATAACCGCAGTTTTGCCAAAATGGTTTTCCGGCCAAATCTCTAGCTGAAAGCAATAAAGTCCGACTAGTAGGGATTCATAAAATGTGCATTTGGACGCTTTATCGATAGAGTATAAATGGAACAAAACTGTTCGCAAGGTTTGGCAGTAATTTTGAAAAAACTGATTTCCTCGAAAATGGCCATTTTTTGACCCTCAAAACAGTTTTTTGCTTATACTGACTAACTACTGGAGATAGCTCAAAGGTTGTAAAAGCAAAAATGTTCATTCTTGTGTTCTCTTTCCAGCCATAACAACCAATCCGGTGTCTGGTCTGGTCTACCTACTGCAAGCTTAAGGCCAAAAACCAAAACTTTCTTATCTTTTGGCCTAAAAATTCGGGACTGGTCCCAGAATGTTAAGGAGCACGGAAATAGGTTATTTAGCAAGGTTTAGCTATTTACGTAAAGTAAATAAATAAATAATAAAGCCGTATGAGTCAAAAATACCCAAAAGGAAACCAGCACCTTAAACGAGTTAAACGGATTAAATTTAATTTCTTTAATGCACCTAGGATTAAAATTTTAATCTAATCCTGTTTCTTTATTCACACTTCGGATTAAAAATGGAAGAGTTAATTTTAATCCGACCTGCATATTCGCTGTTTCTTTAAAGATAAATTTTTATCCGTTTAATCCGTCTCCTTCATTTTCAACTTTCATTTCAATATAATAAATAAATAATTAAAAATGGTCGAATTAAACGAGTTAATTAATTTTATTCCATTTAATCCGTTTAATCCAGCATTAAAGAAACAGCAATTAAAATTTTAATCCGGCTAATTTTTAATCCGCTTAATCCGTCCATTTTAATCTTTAAAGAAATAGGCACTAAGACATTTGTGACGGTCTTGATGATTAAGAACTACCCTAATAGTTACATCAACCACGTTTGATTCTACTTCTATGTTATCCTATCTACGAGTAGCTAAAGAGGCGCATTCATCGGAACACGATTGGCTTGACTAACAAACAACCATCATGATTCCATGATTTTGTAACTAGAATTGACAATGAAACCACCTCCACTTATATGCTTCATCGGAGCTCGGTATACTAATTTACCAACCTATACCGCTATTATGTACTCTTGACTATATTCCAACGTTAGTATCTTTCTACCAAATGGTCATCTCACCTGAGGAGGCTCGCTCCAGGAACTTCAGCTGTTCCGGAAAGTCTAAGAGATCCGAGAATTTTGATCTGATAGTATCAGCAACTACATGAAGAAGAGTGATAGACTTGTTGCACGGACTTTTTAGATATGCCAGCTAAAATGAAATTCTACAATACGTAAAATTAGTAGATCACATTTGATTAGAATATTCTAAAATTGACTTTAATTTTACAGGCGAATACGTTCAAATAAGAGTTCCTATTTTCTTGTTCTTATTTAAATTGCAAATTTTTCGATTTCAAACAAAACCGGCAAACACACCGTATCCAGCGACTGCAGTTTAAATCCATAAACCCCGCCTCTTCTGGAACTGTTCATGTAATTTCCAAAGGCTAGAATCACCTCCAACACTCGATGGAATTTTGTAGCATCTTTTGCTGCTCTGGATGCAGCAGTTACCGTATTTATGGACTAAAATAAACATTTCGCTTACACATTTTTTACTTACACTGAACAATACTTTATAAATCTATCTACGTAGCTAGTTGGCTTTCTTTCAAGCATTTTATTCAAACCAATAGCAATTCACATATGCATACCAACAGTGATTGACAAAGGATGAAGTTTACATTTCAGACAAAATAATAAATGTTTAGCAAATGTTTTAATAGCAACAAGTTGGCCCCAAAAGGGGCAGTATTCCTTTCTAGACCTGTTATTTATTCAATTACAAAACTTGTCTTTGTTGCTTGAAGCATGATGTAAGTTAGAAGCTTCAGGTTTATGTTGCAATTTCACTTGGCTGATAGTTCTTTTGATTTCCTATCACTATATTCTTTTTCGCTGGTCTCCGTAAAGAACAGAGAGAGCAGGCAGGTCTTGCCATGGCTGAACTTGTCATGTTCAGCACAAGTTAGTGCCTTTTATCACCTAACCCTAACGCACCCGTGTAGCTCTCAAGCTACACTGGTGCTCAAAAATCTGCAACCATTCAGATTGCTGAAAGCTTTCGGAAATTCACTGCGCAGGGGAAGGACAGAACTTGGTGAAAATTGAAAATAAAAATTTTCTTGAGTTTAAGTTTTGAATATAGCAAACTGGGTGACCGGACATATGTCCTTTAACGAAAAAATAGGCGGATATCTAGATACGAAAAAGGAACCGAATCCCATTATCTGGCTGCTGCTGCTGTTTTGCTTTTTGTTAATGGCTTGGTAAAAACAAAGCAATATCTTACCGGTGATATAAGGGAAACCATCTCAGAAAAGTTTCCAATGAAGCTCATAATTTCCAACTTCTGCTTTAAACGTTCTACCTTGCATAGCTAAAACAAGAATGAAGTCACAAATATCACTTAACGTACGCAGGGTATTTTTTACGGGGGGGGGGGGGGGGGCCCCCCCGAAATTGACCTCCTCCCCCCGAAATCGCCCCCTCCCGGGATTTTTGCTCCCCCCCCCCCGGGATTTTTTGGAGGCCCAAATTTTTGCGAAAAATAGGCCAATAGGAGATTTTTTCGAAAAAATTGCTATTTTTAGCTTAAATCCTGGCATTTTTGAGAACTTTTTGCGTTTCACCATGCAAAATACGCCAAAAAATACCATTTTTGGCTCATTTTTGCAAAAAAATCTCCCCCCCCCCCCGAAAATTTCGTCCCCCCCCGCCGGGGGGGGGGCCGGGAAGCCCCCCCCCCCGAAAAAAATCCCTAAAAAATACCCTGAACGTACGTATATATATCTATATAATTTACATGGCTTTTGATCCTTGCTTACATATATATGTATAAAGAGGATTACGAAATCGATTTTCATTCCTCCATGCTCCGTAAAACAGTACCCTGGACAGGCCCATCCAAAAAAGTATATACGAAAACTGAAAGCCGGATATTTTTAAAGCTTTTGAGAAAATATTGCATTTTATATAAACCAAAATAGTCTCGATTTATGCTTTTTTGAAAACTTTTTCCTCCCCTAGGATGAGACTCGTGCTCCTTTGCTCCAAATTCAATCAACAAAACCACAGAAATCGGAGACCATGCCATAATGTACATTATTGGATACAATGCTGTGCACATTTTGCAAAAACTTATTGGAATGTCGAGGTCACTAACGAACTGCCTAATTAAGTATCTGATTGAAGGATTTCGGTAAAAATGTTTTGTCTGGCTTACTTCGCCTGACGTAAACGGATATATGATCACGGCACCTGTATACGTAGTTATTAAGTTTCAATTTTCAAGAAAGTTATTTGCATACAGTTTAACAAAGTCAAGTATCATATTCTGCTAGTTGCCCTGTTAGAATTTCTAACTTTTAAATGCAACCCTATACGTATATAACAGAGTGATCGTCAAACATGCACATTTCTGGTTTTTCATCACCTTGACAAATTTAACACAATGTCAGGAGACGGAAATGGTGCTAATTTGGAGAGCCTGAATTCCTATCATTTTAATTTATTCAATTTCTCCATTGCATCAGCCATGTTATATAAGTATCTTACGTAGGCAATTACCCAAGGAAAGCCAATATAACACTGAACAGAAAAGGAGGCTTAATGTATTCAAGCGAGCCCCATCTTTTTCGAACCTTTGGTGGCACCCTAACTTCATTTCATCCATGAAACGAAACTATCCCCCCACTTTTCTATGTAACCTGCATTGGCGGAGACCTTCTCAGTTCCTTAAATCCTACATTATGCCATCTACCTAGTTCTAAACTAAAAATGCTTTGCATAATTCTAATAATTATAATTCTAATAATTATAATATTCTAATAATTCTAATTAGGGTCACTGCCGGACAGAGTTAATCGAAATCAGGGTTTTTTTCAAAACGGCCAGTGGGCATTTTAGTGGGCAAACTTAGGATTGAGTGGGCAAATTCAGAGATCGGTGGGCAAAATTACAAAATTTTGCTAAGCGATTTTACCTTAATTTTAACTTTGCTTTAATTAATAACGTGTTTTATTCCATACCATCGAATTTCCTGTCGTTTTCTTTAGTTGTGCCTTAAGCAATATTAGTTTTTATACAATGCAGGGTTCTTATACATATTAAAACATATTAAAACAACAGCAGGGGGTCTGGGGGGGCAGCCCCCCAGAAGCTGAACGAATTTTTCAAATTTTGATATTTTTGCACATGTTTTGAGTCATCGTTTCGATTTTCTGCAGTTGCATTTTTCTATAAATATATACATTCTATCTTTTTTACAAATACAAATTTTGCAGCATTTCGAGGAGACATATTATTTAGAAATAGACAATATAAGTGAAGTGAAGTAAAGCTAATCAAGTTACAATTTAGCAGTGACACAGGAACCCCAGCGGGGGGTCTGGGGGGCGCAGCCCCCCAGAAAAAAATTGAAGATTTTTTGAAAATTAGCAATAAAACCGTAATAGAAATGTTCACTTCTTTTACCTCAGTGGTCCAATTTTTCAGTGGGCAAACTGCTGGGCAAATTTAAATTTGAGTGGGCAAACTTTTGGCCGAGTGGGCAAATGCCCCCAATTTTGCCCAAAAAAAACCGTGATCGAAATACTAGGTATTTCCACAATCACTTATATATAATATAAGTAAAGTAAATAAGTATAAGTAAAATAAAGTAAAAAAGTAAAATAAACAGTAAAATAAACCCAGGGTTATGCAGACTTGCTGAAGAGACATCAAATTTTGGAGAGGGTTTTTAAAAACGGCTAGTTTTACATATATATATATATATATATATGTTATTAAGCTAATTATGTAATGGTTTAAGTGCATGCACGCCTGTTTGTGCAGGCGCGAAATGTTTGAAGGATTTTCCTTACCGTAGACCGACAGTATTTTGTCCAGTCGCGTTCAGATTTTGGTAGGAAAAGGTCCGTTTTCATTTGCGGATATATATATTATATATATATATATACATATGTGTATATATATAATATATATATATATCCGCAAACGAAAATTCAATCCCAGGATACGGACCTTTTCCTACCAAAATCTGAACGCGACTGGACAAAATACTGTCGGTCTACGGTAAGGAAAATCCTTCAAAGATTTCGCGCCTGCACAAACAGGCGTGCAAGCACTTAAACCATTACATAATTAGCTTAATAACATATGTAAAACTAGCCGTTTTTAAAAACCCACTTTTTGGGTTCCCCCACTCGAGCACCTCTCCCTCCCCACTCGGCCCGGGGCAGGATGAAACCGGGTCACCGGGTCAGTTCGGGTCACTATATGGACCGGGTCACCGGGTCAGGAGCTCTGACCCGGTCTTGACCCGGTATTTCTGATTGGGGGAATTTTTTGCTGTTATATCATATCTTTAAGAGTTTTTACCAGTTTTTGCCAATTGAAAACTACAATAATTCTCAAAAAACTAGCAACTGAAATATTCTTAGCTTAATCGTGTAGTGTTTTAAATGCTTGTCGCTGTAGTAGTGTCCTCATAATATTTGTAATGCCATGTCAAGCTTAGATAGGTTTGAAACTAAAATGATTGCGTTGAATCTTAACTAGAAAATGAATATTACATGGGCCCTGAGAGTCTGAAATTTTTAGTTTAAAATCTAAAATTCTCCATGCTCCATCTACTGTAAGTGATTCTTCGCTGATGCTAATCATTTTTGGAGAAGGCTGTGTGTTTCAAATCTCGTAAGAAGAAAAATGTCAGCAAAACAAGGTTTACAGATTTTGAGTTTTGCTCTGCATTTTTTGCAATTGTTATGGCTTACTATCTTTAGGAATTAATGGACTTGTGATTGATTTTATTCATAGAATATATTGTCTGAATCCTAGCCATAAGCAAGAATATTTCATCTCCGCTGAGTGAAACCTCAACTCAACCATACAACTAAATAAAATATTTTACTAAAATATATGATAAAACACAAAAGTGCTAGTGTTAAGCTCTATAATTGGAATTAGATGGGGTGATGGCTTTGGCAAAATATTCTGTTCCAATTTGTTTGATTCAAAAATCTATGTAGTTTACTTCACATTATATTGAATCCGAAATCGTGTAAAGCAGTTTTGATTTTTTTCCGGCTTACTTAATTTTCATACTTTCCAACGCACTTTAAAGAAAGCAAAAATTTTGCCCAACTTCTTAGTTTAGACGCCAAAAATGTATAAAAAGATTAAATACCACTCGCCGCATCTAATATATGTATTTTTAATTTTTCCGAGCTTAAACCTGAATTTTCAGAAATACCGGGTCACCGGGTCACCGGGTCAGGGGTCGACCGGGTCACCGGGTCAGCAAATAGTGACCCGGTTTCATCTCTGGTGGGGGGGGTCCCCCCCTCTCCCCCCACTTATTTTTGCCTAAAATAAACCCATTAACCAATAAAAATTTTGAGCTACAACACATTAAGTGTCACATACGTTAACAGGCACACTAACAGATACGTTACGTACTTCTTTAATTTCTTCCATTGCATATACTACTTGCATATTCTGCTGCATACAATATTGCCGCTGTTAGATTTACCAACCCAATGATGATCATACGACGTATGACCAAGACCATAGGGATTAGTCAAGTTTCACTATGGGAAGTCGACTCTCCCACGACTACGAGTAACAGGAACTTCACAGCAGTTCACTATTCAAAGGCCCTAGACTCAATTTTTCTTTTCTTGTTTCTTTTTTGTCAAAGTGGACCACCACCAGAATAACGCTCATCATTAACCATTCCTTCCACATCAGCCCCAATGAGAATACAATCTCACTAATCACTTCCAAATTTTCCAACCCTCTACATGAGCACACATGCATATATATATATATAACAAAGCATACTATATACATTTTCCTATCTTTTCATAGCGAAACTGTGACTGTCATCATGCTAGCTGAATGGGATCCTCACACTGCGAATTTCATGGCACAAAGATTGGATTTACAAAGGAAAGGAAGGTGTCTCTCTATCTGTTTTCTATCACAAACAAAGGACCCTGCTCCATTAAGGGCCATCTCATTGTACTCATAGTTCATGCTAATGATACTTTTCTTATATACAGAAAAATGTAGAAACGGAATACGTATTAGTTATTTGCATTTGCATGCGGAGACAACTGGTTTTAACCAGATACAAAAGAAATTTTGTTCAAAGTTTTTCGTTTTTAACAAGTTAAACCAAGATTCAATGGCATGGCTTCTCTCGCAATATATTCCTTTCCTCACAACACCAAGAGATATAAACTACACATCTCATCATTAAAATGTGTTTGCTGGTCTGAGGGCCTTCTTCAATTTCAAAGCTTGGCTATGTTTTCTTTTATTTAGTTTGTCTCGAGTTTACCATTTTTACACATTTTATGAATTATATACTAATATATCTCCTTCAAAAACGCAATACAGATGGTAACTAGAAGGAGACACGACACCAGTTTATCATAGTCAATCTAACATAGTATTGTGCTAAACATACACTTTTCTATATTAGTTTCCACAGCCACAGCTACCAAAATAAGTCCATTTGTCAATTGTGAATTTCTCTCCTACTATTACGTAAAGGCAACGTACTTCAATAGATTAACTTAATGCAACGAAATCTCAGAATCTGTCTTAGGTGCTCAAATATAAGGTGATGCAGAAAGTTCATATATATTCTATCGTCTCTAGATAGTAAATATGAGTTTCAATTAAGACAGTCCGTGAAAAGAAATACTGAAGTAAGAACTACTTAACTGATCTTCTTTTCAGGACGTAGATGTCAAAGTACAGACCTACCTACTTACTCCCATGTCGAGAGACCGCAGTTTAAGTGTAGCACATAAGAACATGCTGACCTATATTCCTCCATATGACCACTGAAAGTTATTATGAACGTAGCTGTGCTTAACGGACATGCAGCAACCTATTTTTTCCTACTCATCAACTTTAGTTACTATTCCTGCTCAAACCATATTCTACACTGGAACACGACATCAATTATTACCAACAAACAATCCAAATACAAACGAAACCGATGATATCTGCCAAAGAAATCAGATTGAAATTGATAATGACCGATTTCTGCTGGAAGAACGATTTCCCTTTGTAGTAATTATTGGAAACTTGGTGGCAGTCATAGGAATTGCCGGTTCTAGTTTTCTTCTCTACATTCTGGCAAAAGAGACCCTTAAATGTTCCAAAATGTCCTATTTTACAGCTCTGGCATTCTTTGATTTATCCATATGCGTTAACTATATCATTCTTATCAGCGGAGGTCTAGCCAAGGACTACTACGAATCCCTCTGGTTACATGAACTCTGGCATCTTTATGTTCGCCCCATGTTTGCCTTTGGACGGGTTACGCAGATGGCCCAAACCTATCTCATAATGGCAGCAACCGTTGAACGATTTTTCAGTGTTCGACTGCAACGGAAAGACTTTTCCATGGCTTGGGGAGAGCGCGGCCTCACCCCCAGACAGCGTTACGCCATCACTGTTCTGGTAATCCTGTTGGCGGTTCTCCTCAAAGGTTCTAGCTACTGGGAAGTTCAGGTCTATAGATATGAACAGTGTAAAGGTTTTGCCAGACTGATTGCCTCTGCGGGTGGCCTGATGAGACTGGAAGAGTATCGATGGTACAACTTTTGGATTGCTCCAATATTCCAGGTATATAGCAAACAATCATAAACAGGGATACACACCACGTTTTCTATTTTTCCTTGGTGTCCGAGAAGAGCCATGATAGTATATAAGAGGAAGTACAAAAGCTAAGCTCATTCATACACATATTACGGACTTAAATATCTGATTCTTAAGCGCATATTAATACAGTTTGATAGATTTGCAAAATAAAATGCAATATATAAATTAAAAATAAAACACTCCAAATTAAATAATCTCCCTGTATGAGTAATAATCAATTTTCTTATTAATTAAAAGCACCACATATATGCGCAGGAAAGGTTTAGCTTTAGTACTTTGTTATTTGTAGGTTTATGTGCCTTTTGGTGTGCTACTATTTCTCAACTTTGCAATTGTAATTTTAATGAAAACTGGAAGGGCACGTGCCCTATCAAACCATCAACCCAGAGAGAAACCGGAGATTCGCGATGCTACCCTCACAATGGTTGCCATTGTAACCTGTTATCTGGTTGCAAACGCACTGGATTTGGTCGTCAAGTTTCTAGAACAAACCAAAGACAGGGCCTTCTTTGATGTAAGCAGTTTTGTTCATAGGAGTTTCGTTTTCACTCAGCGCACGCCACCCTTCACAGGGAAAGGGGAGGTCCCGAGTTGGAGAACAGGGAAGCCGACGAGGAGTATAGAATTAGCATTAGTATGAGTATTAGCAAGAATACGTAATAAAGAGTATGAAACTGTTACACTAGCATGTACAAATCATGCTAGGTATGCTCGGTTCATTAACTCGGGACCCCCCGTAACATCCGGGGGGGGGGTCGCTGATTGGCCCACTAGCCTAAGGCTATTAGTTATTTTAATTAATTAATTATTAATAATTAATAATTAATAAGCTCTTCGAAGGTTTTGACTATTTCCGGTGACGATATGCAGCCTTTTTTGCACTCTTTGTACAATAACCAAAGAATGAAAGCCAGCACTTTAAACCAGACAGCCACCTGCCAGATCAGTCGAGCCTCAGCATTGCAAATACGCTCGCAGTCATGCATCTATAAAAAGTTCACAGCTAAATGTCTCTGAAGCAGCCCGCACAACTATCACTCGATATTTAACTGTTATTAATGTCTGTCGGTCAACTGTGTGTATATATACTGTGTGCCGCCGAATCCTAACAACTTTCCGTTTTCAGAGACACCTAGGATTCTACACCATAGCATCTGACATCAGCAGTTTTCTGGTTATTCTGACGACGGCCGTGCGTCTCCCCATCTACTACTTCTGCAATCGTCGCCTACGTCATCGCATCAACGTAGCCTGCTGTCCACGTCATGCCTGGCAGATCCCTCCTACCTCCTCCGCCGCCATAGGACCACCAAACTACACTTCTGTAGCGACAGGCTCAGTCTACAGAAGAGTACCCGGCGATGACTCCAGATCAGTCAAAAGATGTCAGCAGGAGGAAATACCCCTGGAAATGAGACTAGGCCAGGCGCCTCGTGTCCTCAGATTGACCACTCCTGCCCAATCATCCTTTGACAGTGAAACAATGAATGGTGGCGTGTTCATTGCCACAACCGAAGACCTATTCTATTATGAGGAAGATGAAAATGGTCCGGTCACCTTGTTATGATCAAAAACTGAAGCCCAGAACTTATATGCGTCCCTGTAAATTTTACTCTATATTATCACCAAAGGAAAGGAATGCCATATCGACGAGAAGATGGGAAGACGTTGGAAGAATTTAAATACATCAAACTACAAAGACGTACACATCTATTGTTAATAAATACTAGATTTTAACTTGAACTGCATAAAATGAGAAAATACACACAGGAACCGCAGCTTCATAATTCAATTCTATACAACATTGCAATATGTTATAGGAATAAGTTAAGTTTCGTACCAACTTTTTATTTTCCTTTTCCGGAATTTATTTTTGGAATGAAATTAACACAAAATAGAAGTCTGACCAAGAATTAAAGAAATACATAAATATACTCTCATGCTAATTCATGAACGATCCATTTGTAGACGTGTAAAACATCAAAATTCCTATGTTAGTAGTAGTGCATGCGACCTCTACCAGACTCATCAGTGGAGGAGTGTGGAATTCAGTTTTTTTTATTACTTTTGCAAGTTCCCCCAAAAATATGCTAAAATTAGTTTCGCCGCCGGTCGCCTCAAATTAGTGAAAATTAGTTGACATATATATAAGCGTGATACAAGAATTGTGACAACATACAACGTAAACAAAACGTCTATTTAGAAATCTGTATCCAAGAATTTAATGGTGAAATGTCTAAAAGATTATTAAAATTTTTGTGTTACACGACTTCAAAAAGTAGCGTTTCAAACTACGAACTTTATATTTCTTCTGTATAAGCTTTTGATACAATTCTGTTGAAATTTTTAAAAAGTCGTCAGAATTACTACACAAATTTGAGATTCTAATAATTTCATTAGCAAAAACGTTGTAACAGCAGAATTTGGAAATAGTATAGTATTTTAACCCCTCCCTGGAAGTCCTTTGGGAAAACCCCAGAGCGGTGATTGCCTATCTTTGGGGCTGCGGCCGACTCCTGCCTCCGCGGGAGGCGGTCCGGGCCGATTGACGATCGTCAGGTG